>PVKP010029869.1:0-28530 GCA_004027715.1 Plecturocebus donacophilus | reverse complement strand
AGAAAACTGCCAAGTGTCGTACATTTATTCAACATGTAGTCCTGTTTGGGGGCATTTTGATGTTATTCTAAAGATTGGAATTAAATGGAAAAATGCATAGTCTATGCCACCTCCAAGCTTGCAAACGCCTTCCCCCCCCATTTAAAAATATAAATAGAACTTTGGAGTAGGAGTATAGGGAAATTTAACTGTTGTTTAAAAATGCATCACCCATTTTTTCTCTTTTGGCAAAATTGCCTTACTCCTTTCTTTAGAGCCATTTTGGTCATCACCGAGCCTCTCAAATCATTTAACATCATTTTGTATGCCAAAACTCTATTGAAATAATTGATTGAAAAAGATAAAATTGCTCTTTTTTTTAGAAGTTCTTTTCATTTGTTTTATTCTTTATAAAAATGCTTCCTGTTACATACAGTTCTTTAGCTATGTAGTGAAGAACAACCAGGATGTGATAGCTTCCACTCCTTTCCCCTTCCTCCTCCGCTGTAACCTTGGGCACTACTGGAGCATTATTCTTTTGTTAGCTTGCCTCTACAATAATTTTCCTCCCCTTTCTGAAAAGCTTCAATGCTAAACAACAATGTAGAGCATTCTTTCTTGCAATAGACGCTAATTGTGTTCTTAGTTGGGATCTTGCTGTCATAGCCACAATAACTGTGTCAATTGTGCGGGGAGGCTGGGTCACAGTGGTTATTGTGCCCAGCGATGAATGCTGCTTACTTGTGATGTGTCGCCGCCCGCATCTGTGGGTGAGAACACGCAGTTACTGTAATTTGCCTGGCGAGTGATCAAACTGGTATAAAATAACATCATCTGTTAAGCAGGATAGCAGTCACAAAGAACTATTGGCCTTTTAAAATATAGAATTTTTAATGAGAAACTTTGAATAATAGAGATTGAACATGTGAGAACAGCTACCTAGTGTGTATTGCATTATTAACCCCTAGTTTATAGTGTATTCCGGAGTCAAGTTGACCTACATAGAAGAGAAGGAACTAGGAGTGCATGTCTGTGTTCTGGCTCAGATTGGGAAGAGCTGCTTAAGCACTGTAAGTTAAGGTTGGATAAGTGACATATGAGACTGGCGTCAATTGGAAACCAGGTTTCACAGGTTCCTGAAACGTGTGGATTCTGAAAGTGTTGTCATTGTGAGTGTAGTTTCCTTGCCTAGTTCTTCCATATACCTAAGGAAAAGATATTTTTAATGTAATTGTTAGAATGTATTGGTATATAATAATTCTTGCTGAAGTAAAAGGAAACATTTTGTTTTTTGAGTAAACTCGATGGTGTTTTGCAAGGATCTGAAGAATCCCAATTTGGAGCTGATTATTTTCTTGACTGTCCACATCACACAGTTTTTTTCCTCTCCATCCTACTGCCCATTTTAAAGCACTTTTCAGCTGTCTGATTGCTCATTAGCATTGCTCATTAAAAGTGGTCTGGGGGCATGCATTTCAAAGCAGTCCTTTTAATACTTGGTTTTTCAAGTTTTGTCAAATTCCCAGTGAATGCAAACCAAGTTATTTCTTGAAGTTTAGCCTTATTTATATTTTTTATATCATTCCTTCTGCTTAATACATATCAAAATGATTACTTTTCAGAAAAGTGAATTTTGCCTAGCACATTGATTTCTCATGACAGATTAAACCATGTTTGGTGTGACTTAAGCTTTTATGATTTGGGATTTTTGTGTGTGCACAACCCCAAAAATATGGAGAGACAAGGGATCGTAATTTTGAAGGGGAGAAGTGCATTAATGAGACAAGCGAGGTAATGTAAAAATGAGGTCTTCTGCCTGTGGCTGGTATAATTCCTTTCTATTCATTATTTTAATTTAATATCAAAATAGTGTTAAAGTAATGACATGTATATTCCTATCTCTAAAAGTTAGTTACATAAATAATATGTATGTCTAATGCAGAAAATTTGGAAGATTTTTTTTAAAGAAAAAATCCAAGTGATCACAAATAGTCTCTGTACCTGCCACCTACGATAGTCGCTTTTAAGTTCTGGTATAGATATTCTTCTGTTACTTTGTACACCGTTTTCCTTTAAACCTTGTTTTGGACTCAAGGCCATTTGGAAACACAATAGTCATTCTAAGTTCCTCCCATAATCCGAGAATGAATTGACATGAAACATTACCAATATTTTCTGATATTAAATGAGTAGGAAAAATATAGAATTACATGTAGTTAACATTAACATTTCCCATAATTCCTAAAGATTATAAATTTGAGTTTTTCTTTTGATACTAATCCTTTTTTATATTGCAAAACAGTAAATCCTTATGTGGAAGTAGAAAATTGAAAACATTTCTAATGTAGAAACTCAAAGTGCATTTTCATTATTATACAGGCATGTTGGCTTTAATCAAAGTAAGATTGATGTATTTTTTTAAAACGGATGTATAAATAGGGCCCTAATTCACAAACTGTTTATTTTTTATATATTTTTTCTTTAGTTAAGTGGAAGTCAGTTAACATAGTCTTATGAAAAGTTACTTTGTCTCTCTCTCTCTCTCTCTCTTTTAATCTCTTCCCTTTCTCCTTCTGACAAGTCAACATCTGCTTCCATATAGCTAACTGGTGCTATTTTCTGCTTCTATGACAGCTAGCCGATGGCGGAGTCTCTTCTCTTCAACTGCCTCACTGGCTTTTCCTTATAGTCCCGTTGCAAGACTCAGCCCTTATAGCAATGGCATTAATACTCCCAGCTTCTCTAAAACCTCAAATAAAGCAATACTAACACCTGAAAAAACAGGTAATATTTTAACTTCTTGACTAGCTGCTTGCTTTGTAATTCAGTTACTAAACACAACTTACATATTCATCTTTCATGGAAAAGCTTTAGAATAATATTAGAATGGAGAGCTTGTGCTGCATACTTACTTTGAGTACAAAAAGACTTAGCACTACTTTGTACTCTAACGCCATTGATCTGCTGCTCTCAATCATATGTAGCAGATTGTCTTCCCTCTTTAGCAAAAGCAAATGCATGCAGTTCTGTATTTCCAAATGCTTATGTGCTTTTAAAATTAAATGTCAGACACAATTTAGGTAGTTTTTTAATTATTCAAGATTATAAGCCTTTATATATATTTTTATTTTTTTCTAATAGCTTTTAAATTTAGCTAGGACTGTGGAGAAGAAAACAGTCATAGTGGCTTTTTATGAGATGAGGATCTCACCATTTTCTTATTTTTCTCAGCATTGGTGAGATTCCATTCCTATAGCCTTCTTCTATTTGTTCTTTGGTTCTTTTATCTGAAGCCACTGATTTTTTTACTTTCATGTGTGGCTCTGAGTCTCCGGTGATTACTCTCTGGTCTATATTAGGTGGGTTTTGTATATATTTCTGCATATGTACGTGCATCTTTTATATGTGATTTCTTATCCATTTGTAGCACTGCTGTTTGTACTCATTAACAAATGGACCAGATCAAAAATTAATTAAAAATATATAATCAGTTACTGTCAGACAAGTATGTTTTATTATTAAAGTAAAAATGAATATATATTTTCTTATACCATGCCTTTAGATATATATGTATCTAATAGGATGCAGATTTTAGCAGTAATTTTTTTATTGTGATAAAAAATAATGTGAAATCTACCCTCTTAACAATTTGTTTAAGTATATGGTACACAGTGACTTTTTAAATTGTGAAAATTGAATTTGAAAACAATGAACAAGTGGTTTTGTATATATGAATTGTGAACATGTGATGTGCACATTGACCATTAAATGGTGACATGTTGGTGATTTTTGTGACATGAAAACATGAGAAAAATTGCTGACCATTTATATATGAATTGTAAAGCCTATGTAGATATCAGTCCTACAGATGAAAGAACACAAATTTCCTTTGTGTTTCAGGTTATACTTCCAGGGGCTCCCCGCTCAGTCCCCAGTCATCTATCGACAGTGAGCTGAGTACTTCAGAACTGGAGGATGATTCTATCTCCATGGGATATAAATTGCAGGACCTCACTGATGTTCAGATCATGGCTCGTCTGCAAGAAGAAAGTATGTGTTCTTTCTAAACTAGAAAAATGAGGCTTCCACTTGGAATATATGGGCAGAGGGGGAGGTTTAGGCATTTTTCTTCAAGTAATGGGCAAATAATGAGATTCTTTCTCTCATGCTGTCCTACTTTTTAGGTGGAGCCAGTTATATGCTTCTCACACTATCATGAGGTGGTAAGACTTAGTCTGATCAAAATACATTGATACATTGATGTTGGTGGTATTGCCACTATGGAAATAGATGGACAGTTTTCTAAAAAACTAAATGTGTAACTTCCATGTGGCTCAGCCAACTGCACTCTTGTATATTTATCCCAGAATAGTGGAAATTCGTGTTCACACAAAAACTTGTACGTGAATGAATGTTCTGAGCACCTTTATAGCCCAAAACTGGAATTGGCTTAGATGGCCTTCAGTAGGTAAATGATTAAACCAGTCATGCAACAATCATACCATGGAGTACAACTCAGCAATAAGGAGGAACAAACTACTGATACACATAACATCTTTCTTGAAGTTCCAGGGAATCATGCTGAATAAAAATACTGATCATAAGAGAGTGCATCATGTCATTCCACTCATATAACATTTTGAGATGTTAGAAATGGAGGACAGACTAGTGGTTGTTGGAGCTAGGGATAGGGCTTAGGGTCTCAAGGGGATCTTGAAGCTGGATGCAGTTATAAAAGGGCAACATGAGATTTTTGCGGTGTTGGTACTATTCATTGGTGGATCTTTGGACCTGTAGGTAATAAAATTGCATAAAGCTTAATATTCTCTCTCTCACACACACACACACACACACACACACACACACACACAGACACCCCACACCCCACACCCCACACCCCACATACATACTCTTTCTCTCTTTTTCTCTCTGTCTCTTACTCACTCACTCACTCACACAAATAAACCTGGGAAAAACAGTAAAATGGGTGGATTATATCACTGCTAATACCCTGGCTGTCATAGTATCCTGTAATTTTGCACAATGTTACCACTGGGGGAAACTGGACAAGGTACTTTTTTTTTTTTTTTTTTTTTAGCCCTGCATGTGAGTCTACAGTTATCTTAAAGTTTCAATTAAAATGCATTGACATACTTCTCAGGGTAAATAATTGTGAAAGAGTAGATAAGTAGAAATAGGATAGATTGTCACTGGTTCTTTGATAAAGTTACAAAAAATAATCTGGGAGTGAGCTAGTTGAAGGGCATTAATGGTATCAAAAGGCACAGAACTGAAGTGTTTGTTTTGACGTTATCTTTTCAGCCAACCTAAGTAGAAATAAGTATCATTTAAGCATAATAATTTCTTGCTTTCAGAATTAGTCAAGGCTACTATGAGAAACATGGTAATGCTTATGCAGGATCTAATAAGATATATTTGTAAGGGGAATGTGGTTATTTTATATCATTATTTAGTAAAAGCAAATTTAAATACTCTTTCTAAAAAATATATGGCTGAAAGATTGTATGTCCGTTTAGAAGTCAGGGCTAGACCACTTTAAAAAAAACTGTAGTACTGACAGTGGGATAAATAATGAGAACTTTGTAGTTTCACTGTTATTATAGGATGACCTAAAACTATTAGAAGTGTTGAGGTGTCAACGTGCTTTGAAAGAGATAATATTAGTAACATAAAAGAACAACAGAGAGATGACCTTGTGGGAAGATATTTGTACCTCAGCCTTTAAACTTTCCCTTTGACTTTAAAAGTTGGGGATGGGTAGTAGAATGACTTCCTACTTTTTTTTTTTAAGATTTTAATTGTTTCTAACTCACAGCAAACTATTCATAATGAGATGAATATTTCTTTCCAAGTTCCTCTTCTAAAATAACTCCTGATTTGAAAAGGGATCATTTGGGGAAATTGATAGAAATTAATGAATGAGCTGTGGCAGGTATATGTAATCTTTACTGGCATTGGGGCAATCTTTTTGCAAAAGAGAATTGTCCAATATTAGATATCTATTTCATTAGGCAAATGTGATTATTATCTTGGGATTTAGTACACTTTAGAGCAAGATAATAAGTCTCTGTGAGTCATCTGTTTGCCACAATTTTTCATCTAATACTTGATTAATTATAAAGTAATGTTAGCTAGATCAAAATACACTAGAGCACTATTTGTTCTTTTATAGGTCTCAGGCAAGATTATGCTTCTACTTCAGCGTCTGTATCAAGACATAGTTCCAGTGTGTCACTGAGTTCAGGAAAAAAAGGGACATGTAGTGATCAAGAATATGACCGATACAGTCTGGAGGATGAAGAGGAATTTGATCATTTGCCACCACCTCAGCCTCGTCTTCCAAGATGTTCCCCTTTCCAAAGAGGAATTCCCCATTCACAGACTTTCTCCAGCATTCGGGAGTGTAGGAGGAGCCCCAGTTCCCAGTATTTTCCTTCAAATAATTACCAGCAGCAACAGTATTATTCACCTCAAGCCCAAACTTCAGATCAGCAACCAAATAGGACCAATGGAGGTAGGTTGTATGCTTTTTTGATATTTGATGTGCTTTGATCTTTACTATGTGGTCAAGAAATGTTGTTTTTGTTTTTGAGACAGTCTGGCTCTGTCCTCTAGGTTGAGTGCAGTGACACAGTCTCAGCTCACTATGTAATCTCCACCTCCCAAGTTTAAATGATTCTCCTGCCTCAGCTTCCCAAGTAGCTGGGGTAAATGCACGTGCCACCATGCCTGGCTAATTTTGTGTGTGTGTGTGTGCGTGTGTGTGTGTGTGTGTATTTTTAGTAGAGACAGGGTTTCACCATGTTGACCAGGCTGGTCTCAAACCCCTGACCTCAAGTGATCTGCCTGCCTTGGCCTCGCAAAGTGCTGGGATAACAGCTACCATGCCCAGCCAAGAAACAGTTTTAAGAGAAATACAGATAATCGGTAAATGCTTCTGAGATTTAAATTCATCCTCCAGACCTCCTCAGTTTGATCTAAATTTACATCTCTAATTGACTGGCTTCTGATTACATATCCCAGATTTATAAACTCAAAACTTCAAGAAAACCTCCATGACATAGCTGGCTCAGAATGACTAATAAATGTGTAGCATCTCTGCATTGTTGCTTGTGCCTGTGGCACAGGCAGGGTTGTGCAAGCTGAGAAGTTCGTGGTCAAGCCCATGGAAGCAAAGGCTGTGAGTTGTGTCATTCCTCACTTTGTGCACAACCTCCTGTCTCTTACTACCTGTTCCTAGCACAGTGATGTAAGCACAAAAGATGATGCTTGGAGAGGATGCTGCTCTCACACAGCCAGATTTAGGGAAGTTTGGGATGCGTCTTTCCCTCCAATCTCCTGACACCCAGATTAAGATCTGTGTAGTAGCAGGAACATGGAGGCTGCTTTCCATTAGCATTTGGCATGGTAATGGGAAATTGATCTGTCTTGTCAACATGGTGGGTTGCTGTGTGTGTCATTCTTTCATGCTTTTCCATCTCTTCATCATTTATCTTTCTTCCACACTCCCAGGAGTTAGACTTTGACTTGCAAGAACTATGGGGGAAGCAATCATGTAACATTCTAAGTCTGGTATGTTTTTGTACTAGTGATCACCTGGACTCTCACACACAAATTCTATATATTATGGAGAGATAAGCCAATTAAAAATAATTTATAGTTATATAATTACAATTCTTATTTATTATATGTCACCAGTTCTCAAAGCTGGGCCCAGAAGTAATCAAATTGTTCTTTAAAAAGTATCTCTAGGCCAAATAAAAATGTTGTATTAGTGATCAGCCATTGCCCTGTATTTAGTTTTTACCTTCTCTTCCTTTGTGCTTGTATCATTCATGCTGATGCTAATTGAGAGATCATTTGAAAACATTTAAAATTTTATATTTGTAATTTCTCTTACTACCTTGAGATTTCAAGTTTAAAGGAGTGGTGGCTAAGAAGTGTCATCATGACTAACATATTAAAGTTCATAGCATCAGAAAGACAATGTATTCCATGTGCTTAGTGGAAGTCATAGCGTCTTATTAAAATCGAGGCAGGACACCTAGAGTCATTTCTCTAAAGCTTTTTTTAAATAGGTTTGAGGGTTTCAGAACATCGTAGTCAAGATGTCAAGCAGATGCCAGCACGGCATCTTGGTCGGCATCTTGGTCGATATGGTCAGTGGTATCATTTTCCTCCACTCGGCTGTTTGTTGCACCTCAGAAAAGTGGTATTCACTTCCATCAAATGCTTTTTGAAAAGGATTAGGCTTCTGTGAAACCTATGCTGGGATATTCTTCACAGGAAAGTAGAGATATACCACTGTTTAGGTCCCTTTGTGGTAGCTTTATTTTACCTAAAATATCTAGTTTTCACAATACAAGAAGAATGGAATACAAAGGCAGTTTTCTGAATATGACTGCTGACTAGCTTAATGGTTGAGAGCAGAGGCTCTGAAGTCCAGTAGACTCTGAGAAGCAATGCTGAGAAGTTTCTCAACTCTCTGAGGTTTGGTTTCCTTAACCAAAATGTGGACAAGATCATATCTGTCTCTTAGGAAACTTAGGTATAATTTCATACCAGACCATCTGGTACACACTTTCTCCACCTAAATATAAGGAGTAAATGAAATAATGAATGTTAGTTCTATTGCCTGGAGCCTGGAGTAGATGTGCTGAATAAAGGTTGTTTTCTCCCCTTTTGTTTTTAAACTTTTATTATCATGTGATTCAGATGTCCTAGCCTGCCTTTGTTACCATAGAATATTGAGCAAAATTGTTAAATAAGAATGGTAACTTTGAAACTAATCTATCAAATATTTTTCTAAATTATTAATATAGATAGGTGAAAATAATTGTTAAACTGTTGATTCATTTTAAAATAATTGAAAATAAACTAGAAATGTATGTTAATATTTTCTGCTTTCATAGTTCCCACACTGCCCAGATTTAAAGAGATGGCTCATAAAACTTTCTGGGATATTTCTGGAAATCATAGAATTAAAAGAAGCATATCTGGAATAACTTGTTAAATATCAAAATGACTAAACTTGTAGAATCTTTACCAACTTTCCCATAATTTCTAGGGTATGGCAGGGGTTACTGGTGGCCTGATGTCATCCTTATTATCATGAGGGCCTCCCCTGGACCCTGTGCTGAGTGGATGCCTAGGTCTAGCTGTTTGGTGGATAGTGAGTGTCTCTTTCAGTCCTAAAGATTCCTGAGTCTTTGTTCCTAGTGTGGTGAGTCTTGCTGCCTCTGAAATGTGAGCAAACTCATTTGAATTCTTTCCTTGGTCTATTCTTCCAGTTTCCTGCTGCATCTCAGTCCTTGAAGATTAAACTGCTGATTTCTTATGAAGATAGAAATAGAACATTACTTTTGGTTCCCTGAACTTTAAAGTATATGTGGTTATTAAAACATTCCACACTGTTTGACAGGAAATGTACCTCATTTCCAGATGGTCTGACAAAAGTGGAGATCACAGCTTCGTTCCAAGAGGAATAGTGTCCTAAATATTTATACTTGGAAGACCTTATTTTTAAGAGCATATTTCAAGATTAAAGCTTTGTGAAGCTAACTTGTTGCTTAAATATGAGTAAAGATTGGTTTTAAAGACTAATACAGATTAGAGGTATAACCAAGTATAGAATGTTAGAATGTGGACCTTGATTGGATTGTGGTTTAGGGGGAAAAGCTTGTGAAAGATATTCTTGGGATGTCTGAAAAATTTTGTATGCAGATTATCATATATGATGTTGTTAATTTCTTTAAATGTGATTACAATATTGTGATTCTATAGAATTTTCTCATTTTTAGGAGATCAATGTGCTGCATTTAAAGTGTTTAGGTGTCTGAAGCTTTTATATTGTTTAGCAGAGCGAACAAATGTATATGTGGAGATAAATTAAATATAGCAAAAATGGAACCAACCAGTATAGCCAGATGGAAAACAGCTGTTTGATACTATTTTCAAACATTTCTGTATATATGAAAACTATGATAGTAAATAGAGATTTTAAAAAGAAATATAGAAGTTCAATTAATTTTCTCAGTAGCATATAATTATGTTCCTGTGCCTCCCTGCTGCTTAAAAATATATAATTTGAAATATATATTGAAAATAGTCTACTACTGATAGAGGCTTTTTTACACTACTTTTTGTGATATTCAAAAGATCTAGATGTGGCTACTAAGATTATGTAGAGATGAATCCTTCTAATTCCTCTCTTCTACTACACATGGTCTGCCAAAACATACATACACATAATATTTGCTGGTGTATGAAGTACCTGCTGTGTGAGGCTGGGAACTTTAATAGGAATTTGGAAATATGAGACATATGATTGTTAAAAATAGGCCTCAAGAAGATAATGAGGAAAATTGTCAAGGAATCGAACAGTCAGCGGCAATATTTGAGCATCCTTACTCCAGAATTATGCAGAGAAAGTAAGGAAGTGTGTGAGTGGTAGATACCTCCGCTGGGAAGTACATAGAAAAGCTTCTTTACGATGGGGATAATTGTGCCAATTCTTAAAGTATTAGAGCCACATAAGTAAAATACTCTTTTCTGCTTTCTACCATAGCACTCTCTACAATCTCTTATGCTTTCTTATTATACATATCATCTAAGTATTACTGATGCTTGTTTAATCTTTTGTCTTTTCCACCCTAAGGGGGCAAAAATTGCTGGATATGGCAACATTCAATGGGTATTAGTAATGTCAAAGGAGCAGTTTATGAAGGTGGAATAAGAAGAGTTGAGTTTGATTTTGACTTGAATGCCTTTTGAATTAATATTCAAGTATATTCTAATCTTCTGGTTTTGCTTGACCGAAAATGACCATAAGATTGAATGCTCTGATATGTGCACTTTAGTGTTTTGGGGTATATATTAATAAAGATAAAAATATCTTATAAATTGGAGGGGTGAAACAAATTTTAGATATTAAAATGATTTTTGATCTTCCGTGGTTTACCCCTATCAAAATATTATTCTTTAATATTTTATTTGGGAGAAAATTTAAAGTTTAAATTTATTTTAGATTTTCTCTTCAGGATCAACAGTGGCATGGGGAAGGATGAGAAGCACTGGTCTAGACTATAAACCTAGACCATAAATCTTGACTATAAATGCGACTTGTGACTGTATCTGCCTAATACACTGTGGTATCCCCAAGAGCTCATAGAGTGCCTGGCATTTAGTGTAAACACAATAAGTATTTGTTCCCTTGTTCATTTGTTCCTTCTCCAAAGTGGGAGGTGGGTGTCCACGTGGAGAGACCAGCGTGCTCACAGCTGTGAGAGAGTTCTCCTCTTGGGTTGGGAGCAGGCTGAGAGGCCAGTTGGAGAAGTATAAAGAGCTTGTGCCTTGAAGGCCTCATCTAGGCTATGCTCAGGAGCTTGGGCTTTCAGAAGAAAGGAGCAGGGGAGGAACTGGAGTTGGAGGGATTTCAGCAAGTGGGTGACTAACTGTGTTCTGTGCTCTAGAAAGAGTGGAATCAGCTATATGGGAGATGAAGTGGAGAAACAAGACACAAGGGTACATGGAGACCGATTAAGAGAATTTTGTGAAGATGTAGGTGATAAGTAATGAGGTCAGAATTAGGTGGTAGTGGAAGATTCACTAAATGTTTTTGAGGCAGAATGAACAGGACTTGGAAATTATGGTGCAAAGAGAAGGTGAATCTTGGGAGACTCCCAGACTTCTGGATTAGGTGATGTACTGGACAGAGCTACAGTTTATGGATCTAAGTAATGTAGAAGGAGTAGTGTGTGAAGGTGAGAAAGAAATGAATTCAGTACTTGAATTAATTTTGTCCTTGAATTAGTTATGGCTTAGTACTCACATATATGCTTTTTTTCCTCATCTATGCATTTCACAAATATGCTTAAATGACCTGACATAGGTACTTTAGTTTTTGTGGGGATATGTATTGATCATGAAAAAACTTTTATAGTTGTTGTCTTGTGACTGGCTTATTTCACATCTCAACATTGAGATCTGTATGTGACTCTCTGCTGCCTCTTGGTGGCAAAAGATGAACTTAGCAAGTCCAAAAATTTGAAACATTCTCTTGGTCTTTTTCATCTCCACACATTTGGTGGCATACTCATGAAAGTTAATACTTTTCAGAGATTAATGTGGTCATGTTAATGTGATTAGTGGATATTTCAAGACATCTCAAGTTTGAATTTTATTAATTTGTTCCATTTTGATATGGTAGCAAAAGATACAGTAAATTTTGGTTTTGATTCTTCTAGGTTTCTTTTTTTTTTTAAAGAAGCATGTAACTTAATTTCTAGGGTTGTTTTGGTAAATTATATGTCTGTAAGATTATTTTCTAGCTGTTTAAATATATTTTTATCCACTTACTGAATAGGAACAAATAGCTAACTATCTAGTCCCTGTGTCTTTTTACGTGTTGTATTAGCCATGTTTCTCTAGAGGGACAGAAGTAATAGGATAAATGTATATATGAAGGGGTGTTTATTAAGGAGCATTGACTCACATATCCACAAGGTGAGGTCCCATGATAGGCTGTCTGTAAGCTGAGGAGCATGGAAGACAATTGGAGTCCCAAGTCCTCAAAAGTAAGAAAGCCAACAGTGCAGCCTTCAGTTTGTGGCCAAAGGTCTGAGAGGCCCTGGCAAACCACTGGTGTAAGTCCAAGAGTGCAAATGCTGAAGAACTTGGAGTCTGACGTTGGAGGGCAGGAAGCATCCAGCATGGGAGAAAGATGAAGACTGGAAGACTCAGCAAGTCCGCTCCTTCCCTGTTCTCTGTGCTTTTATGCTAGCCATGCTGGCAGCTGATTAGATGGTGCCTACCAGATTGAGGGTGGGTCTGCCTGTCCCAGTCCACTGACTCAAATCTTACTGTCCTTTGGCAACACCCTCACAGACACACCCAGGAACAATATGTTGCATCCTTCAATCCAATCAAGTTGACACTCAGTAGTAGCCATCACACATGTTACTTTTGTTACTTGCTTTTGAAAGCTAGTATTTTGGTTGCATAATGTTTGTCATTTTTAATTTGGTAAAATTCTTTTCCAGATAAGCTCCGAAGAAGTATGCCTAACTTAGCCCGGATGCCAAGTACAACCGCTGTTAGTAGCAACATTAGTTCTCCAGTCACCGTGCGAAATAGTCAGAGTTTTGACTCAAGCTTGCATGGAGCTGGAAATGGAATTTCAAGAATACAATCTTGTAGTGAGTATAATTATTTAATATAATTATATATTGTATAATTTTTATAATTTTTAATTGTAAGAAAAATATGTTTTATTGCTTTATATTTACTTGCAAGCACACTAAACTTTTCTCTTTGTCCTATGACTTTTTTTTTATTTCACCATTAGAGTTGAGTAGTATTTTTACAAGTGCCTGTGGTATCAATAAATCATAGTAAATTGTTAATTTTAGTGCTCGCTTTGGCAGCACATATACTAAATTGTTAATTTTATAATAATAGTAAATTATTTGTAGTTCTTTATATCCAAGGATAGTATAAGTACTACATGGTGATTGATTTATCCACTCATCATACAAAAATTTTTTTCTTTGTAGACCCTTCTCTTTCTAGCTGTCTACCTGAATAAGCACACTTAATTCTGTCTAGCTATTACTTTTGTCTTGTTTTTCACCCGTGCATACTTTTGTCTTTTTTCCCTCTAAATGAAGTTATATTTTAATATATCTAAAGTAGTTTTTATCCACTCTGTTTTAGTTTATCACATGCTGTTACTTACTTTCTGTGTTTTACCTAGCAGTGAGCATTAGGCCTAGTGCTGTATGTCTTCACTTTATGTGGTGATGTGCTGCTTCTGTATCCCACTCCCCTTTCCTACTCATGCTGTCTATATGGGTTGTTGCAGTTAAGTCTTACACTGGCCTCTAGGCAGAAGGCACAAGGTCATATTCCCAGTATTCATAAAAATGCCCAAACTTGGGAGGCCTGAGCATGTTCTGAATGTACTGGCCAAGAGTCATCAACCAGATGTCCGAGTCTGCATCCGAAATGGTTTGTAGCCCTTTTCCCTCAAACTTAGTTTTGGATGTCAGGTTGTATTTCCCTAACATGCAGTGGTCTTTCATTTCATGATGCTTTAGTTCCTAACAACAAAGTGGCATCATTTACCCTGTGCAAAGAACTGTACTAACTATATTCATTATCTTAGGTAGTTCTACCAACAACACTATGAATTAGTTTCTGCTGCCATTCTTATTTTGTGGAAGAGGAAACAGTTTTGATAGGTTAAGGAACAGTTTGTCCAAGGCCATGCAGGTGGAAAAGCAGAGAGCAGACCTAAATCTGGTTACTCGCCAGAGCTTATGCTTTTAACTGCTGTAATATTCTAGCTCCATGTGCTGTTCTTCTTTGCCTAGCATTCTTCCTTTTCCTTCTTCATTCAGTTTACTCTTACTTACTTTTATAATACAGTCCAAATACTAAGCCCTCAGAAATCTTCATTGCTTCCTTGATCACCCTAATACAGTTTCTCAAATACTCCCCAAACAGTGCTAGAATGGATTAGATTTTTGGTGCTTACTTCTGTTATTCCATGTACCATATTTTACCATCAATATATTTGTTTTCCTTATTAGATCGTAAGCTCCCTCTGGGCTTGGACCATCATTTATTTGACTTTGTATTCCCTGTTCCTGACATGTCGACTGAACACAAAGAATTCTCAGTGAATGCTTGAATGAATGAATAAATGCCACAGGATTCTGTGTTAAGGCTTGACCTGTTAAATATTTGAATCAATGATCGTATTAACACACAGAAATAACCTATGAAACTTGCTAATGGTAGAAACTGAGAGGACTAATAACTAATTTTATGTCAGGAGGTTAAGACAATGGGCCAGATGTATCATGAAGAAATTTAGCTGATAGAAATATACAATTCCATATCTAAATTACAAAAATAAATAGTGTACCAGCCTAGGCAACATGATGAAACCCCATCTTTACAAAAAATGCAAAAATTAACCAGGCATAGTGGCATATGCCTGTAGTCCTAACTACTTGGAAGGTCAAAGTAGGAGGATCACTTGAGCCTGGGAGGTTGAAGCTGTGGTGAGCCAAGATTGCACCACTGCACTCCAGCCTAGGCAATAGATAGAGTGAGACCCTGTTTTAAAAAAAGAAACAAAATCAATAGCATAAGTGTAGGATGGGAGAAAACAGTTTTGAGAATAGCAAATATGGTAATGATTAGGAATTTTTGTTGATTCCAACTCAGTGTGTATTAATAGCAGATTTGAGTGCTAGAAAAATGTATGTCCCAAAATAGAATGTACACTGCAAAGAATATTCAGCTTTGATTGAAATGCCCTCAAAGTGATGGGAAAATGTGAAAAGGATACAGGAGCCAAGTTGAAGGAACCTCCCAATGACCAAATTTGGGACAGTTTGAGCCACAGAGAAAATAATTATAGTAATGAATTATAACTGATGAAATAAAATAAATATGCATGGTTCATACTTAATTGGATAAATAAATACATAGAAAAAGGGGAACATCTTTGTAGTAGAATTCCAATTCATGCATGTAAAAGAAATGAGGAAAATAGAAAAATCTTCATTTGTAAGTCAAGCATAATAAGAGAAAGCCCCCAAGAAGAATGTTAATGTGTAGTAGAAGGAAGACTCTCGTAACTTTTTGTTTCAAATCTTAAGATTATACTCTCATTTTCTTTCATTTAAGAGCATTCTAAGCCACTGTTCATTCTAAGTTCATATCATGACGATTTCTAGTTCTGGGCCACTTTGCTTTCTGGAAAGAACAAAGGTAGGATAGAGAGTTAGAAAGGCTGCAAGTATAGAAGGAGGAACACAGCTGTAGTCAAAGACTGGTTTTGGGTGTTTTCTTAACCATAAACTCTTTGGAAAGTTAAGTATTTTTTTCTGAGTCTTGTTTTCTCATTTGTAAAATTAGAATTATGCCTATTAATTTTAACTAGTTTCTCTTTATGTCTTTTAAAAATCAAGGGTGGTTTTGTATATATATATATATAAATATATAATAGAGTCCTATTAGTCCTATTATCTCTCCTACACACATATAGATATATTTATATATAAATATATATGTATAAAATATATAAATATATATTTATAAATACATTATAGATAAACATGTGTAATATATATTATATATTTTATATAAAATATATATTAATACATAAATTTATATTTATATATATGGTTATATATAAAATATAAAATTAAATATGTAAAATATATATTTATATCTATATAAAATTATATATATATATATATAATGTGTAGGAGAGATAATAGGACTAATAGGACCCTATTCCTGAATAAACTGTTATATAAATATATATTATAATATTATATAAATATATATATTATGTGTAGGAGAGATAATAGGAGTAATAGAACCCTATTCCTGAATAAACTGTTCTGTAATTTCATTTCAAATGAGATTGGTTGGCATTTCATTGACTCTATAGATCAATTTTTGGAGGATCTTAACAATATTAAGTGTTCTCATCCATTAATGTGGAATAGTCCTTCATTGACCTACAAGAGAGCCTTGTAAGGTGCTGGTGATGCTTTTTATCTTGATATGAGGAGTGCTTACAAGAACATGTTCACTTTGAAAATTCACTGAACTGTAGACTTAACATGTATTTTATGTATATTATACTTAAGAAGAAATTGAGCCAAATTCATATATTGAAGCTTTTTAAAAAATTAACTTTTTTGGAACAGTTTTCAGTTTATAGAAAAATTGAAAAGGAAATACAGAGAATTCCCATATAGTCCCTCACCCTCTGTATCCTCCTAGTTTCCCCCTATTATTAATATCTTGTGTTAGTGCAGTAGACTTGTTACAGTTGCTGAACTAGTATATTAAAAATTTGCATGATTAAAAACCAGCAATTTCAGGAATTACAGAATTGGTTAGAATCTTAGAGATGATTTGTCAACCACGAGAACTTTGCTATGTGGCAAAGCTAAATGGGAACACACCTAAGGCATGACCTTATACAGACCTTATTTTTTATAAAGTTTTTTGATTACTATATACATGTATCAGCTTTCTTTCTTTCTTTTTTCTTATTTCAGTAGTTTTTTTGGTTATAGCTGGTTTTTGGTTATATGGATGGGTTCTTGAGTGGTTACATTTTGAGATTTTGGTTACATGAATGAGTTCTTTAGTTCTGAGATTTTGGTGCATCTGTTACCAAAGCAGGGTACACTGTACCCAGTATGTGGTTTTTATCCCTCACCACCCTCCCAAACCTCCCCACAAGTCCCCAGAATCCATTATCTCATTCTTATGCCTTTGCATCCTCATAGCTTAGCTCCCACTTATGAGTGCCAACATATGATATTTGATTTTCCATTCCTGAGTTATTTCACTTAGAATAATGGCCTCTAGCTCCAACCAAGTTGCTGCAAAATGTTACTTTGTTTCTTTTTATGAGTGAGTAGTATTTTTTGGTGTATGTATACCACATTTTCTTTATCTACCTGTTGGTTGATGGGCAGTTAGCTTGATTCTAAGCAGTTGCAAATTGTTCTGTTAAAAACATACGTGTGCCTGTGTCTTTTTTTTTAAAATAATGATTTCTTTTCCTTTGGGTAGATATTCAGTAGTAGGTTTGCTAGATCAAATGGAAATTCTACTTTTAGTTCTTTAAGCAATCTTCATACTGTTTTCCATAGTGGTTCTACTAATTTACACCCCACCAGTGGTGTAGAAGTGTTCCCTTTTTGCCATATCCATACCGACATGTATTGTTTTTGACTTTTTAATTATGGCCATTCTTGGAGGATATCTCATTGTGGTTTTAATTTGAATTTCCCTAATGATTAGTGATGACGAGCATTTTTTCATTTGTCTGTTGGCTGTTTGTATTTTTTTTTTTTTTTTGAGAAGTCTCAGTTCATGCCCCTTGCTCACTTTTTGATGGAATTACTTGTTTTTTTTTGTTTTTGTTTTTGTTTTTTTTTCTTTTTCTTGCTGATTTGAGTTCCTCATAGATTCTGGATATTAGTCTTTTGTCAGATGCATAGTTTGCAATTTTTTTTCCTACTCTGTGAGTTGTCTGTTTACTCGCTGATTATTTATTTTGCTGTGCAGAAGCTATTTTAGTTTAATTAGGTCCCTAAATTTAATTAATTTAATTTAGTTTATTTTTGTTTGAGTTGCCTTTGCTTTTGGGATTTTAGTCATGATTTCTTTGTCTAAGCCAATGGCCAGAGTAATTTTTTTAATATTATCTTCTAGAGTTTTTATGGTTTCAGGTTGTAGAGTTAAGTCTTTGATCCATCTTGAGTTGATTTTTGTGTGAAGTGAGAGCTGGGGATTCAGTTTCATTCTTCTACATGTGGCTTGGCAGTTTTCCCAGTGCCATTTACAGAATAGCGTGTCCTTTCCCCACTGTATGTTTTTGTATGCTTTGTTGAAGATCAGTTGGCTGTAAGAATTAGTGTTTGTTTCTAGGTTCTCTATTCTGTTTCATTTGTCTATGTGCCTATTTTTATACCAGTACCATGCTGTTTTGGTAACTATAACCTTGTGGTATAATTTGAAGTCAGTTAATGTGGTGCCTCCAGATTTGTTCTTTTTGCTTAGTCTTGCTTTGGCTATGTGGGCTCTTTTTTGGTTCCATGTAAATTTTAGAATTGTTTTCTTTAGTTCTGTGAAGAATGATGATGGTATTTTGATAGAATTGCATTTAGTCTGTAGATTGCTTTGGGCAGTATGGTCATTTTCACAATATTGATTCTTCTAATCCGTGAGCATGGGATGTGTTTTTGTTTGTGTCATTTGTGATTTCTTTCAGCGGTGTTTTTTAGTTTTCCATGTAGAGATCTTTCACCTCCTTGGTTAAGTATATATATTTCTAAGTATTTTATTTATTTTTTACAGATGTTGTAAAAGGGATTTGAGTTCATGATTTAATTCTCAGCTTGATCATTGTTGGTGACCAAGCTGACAAATCATAGCAGTGCTGCTGATTTGTGTACATTGATTTTGTATCCTGAGACTTTACTCAATCCATTTATGAGATGTAGGACCTGTTTGAATGAGTCTTCAGGGTTTTCTAGGTATACAATCATATCATTGGCAAACAGTGACAATTTGACATCCTCTTTTTCAATTTGGATGCCCTTTCTTTCTCTTCTGTCATTTCATTACTCTGGCTAGGATTTTCTGTGTTATGTTGACTAGAAATGGTGAAAGTGGACATCCTTGTGAAAGGTGTCTTGTTCCAGTTCTCAGGGTGAATGCTTTCAACTTTTCCCCATTCAATATGATGTTGACTATGGGTTTGTCATATATAGCTTTTATTACTTTAAAGTCCTTTCTATGCTTATTTTCTTGAGGGTTTTTATCATAAAGGGATGCTGGATTTTATCAAATGCTTTTTTTGTATCTATTGAGATGATCATATAGTTTTTGTTTTTAATTCTGTTTATGTGATGTATCACATTTACTGATTTGACCATGTTAAACCTTTTCTGTATCCCTGGGATGAAACCTGCTTGATCATAATGTGTTATCTTTTTGATAACACATGTATCTGTATTTCTGTGTATAGATTTTATCTTGTATACTTGAGCAAATTTTTTTAAGGAAGAAACACTTAAGGATAAACTATTTTTTAAGGAAATATTTTCAAGAGATGGTAAACAAATGAAACCATGGATACCTTTTTGGGTCTTTTTTCCTTCTTATATTTACTTCAGAAAGGTATTTGTCATATATTTTATGATTAAGTAAATTCAACTGTTTTAGAAAACAGGTTATGTCCATGTTTAAGTGTGTTGCAAGTACCAGGCAGTAAAGGCTTGGGTAGTTAGTAAATAGACAGAATTCTGTGCATACATTTCTGTTAAATTCGGTTAATTATTTTCCTTGGAGAAAGGGATTAAAAAAATTAAAATCTGGCTAGGTGTAGTGGCTCATGTCTTTAATCCCAGCACTTTTGGAGGCCAAGGCAGGCAGATTGCCTGAGGTCAGGAGTTTGAGAATAGTCTGGCCAACATGGTGAAACCCTGTCTGCCACAAATACAAAAAACTTAGTCGGGAGTAGTGACACATGCCTATAGTCCCAGCTACTCGGGAGGCTGAGGGATGGGAACTGCTTGAACCAGGGAGGCAGGGAGGCAGTGGTTGCAGTGAGCAGAGATCATGTCCTGCACTCCAGCCTGGGTGACAGAGTGGGACTCCATCTCAAAAAAAAACAAAAAAATTTAAAAGCTTCTGCCTACCAGTTTAATGCGAAATGATGCACAAAGTTGGGTAAGGCTTCTTACCCAGAGAGTTCCCTGTTGCTTGATTTTATAGGTTTTGCTGCTATTATAAATGTAATAATATCCAGCAACTCAATGAGATAGATAAATGACATAATGCATATTATTTAAGGAATATATCTGTAATAAACTGTTTGTACCTACAGATATCACCTCTGTCTTCTATAATTACAACTATTAAAGTATCTCCTCATTTTATTTTCATGGATCTATCATCAAAGCAATCATCAAGAAATCCTAATGTCTAGCAAGCAAGCAGGGAAGACTTTGTCTTATAAGAACTCAGAGATCATCACATTTGTAAAGGAAAGGAGGCTGTGCTTAGAACTGGTTTCTGCATATAGTCAGCCACTCTAAAATGTGGCCAATGGACAGAAGGAGACCCTTGTCAAGGATTAGAATTTTCCACGACTCAGTGCTGTCTGGAACCTATATTCCATTTATCTCCTCCCGTGTATTATACTCTTAGGCATAATGGGCTCTTCTGAAAATAACACACATTTCCTAGGTTAGATAGTGGTAGAAGCTTCCTCACGTGAATATCATTTTCTCTTCTAGTTCCATCACCAGGACAACTTCAGCACAGAGTCCACAGTGTGGGGCATTTCCCAGTGTCTGTCCGACAACCTCTTAAAGCCACAGCCTACGTGAGTCCAACCGTTCAAGGTAGCAGTAACATGCCTTTATCGAATGGCCTACAGCTGTATTCCAACACAGGAATCCCCACACCAAACAAAGCTGCAGCTTCTGGGATAATGGGTCGCAGTGCACTCCCAAGACCTTCGTTGGCAATAAATGGGAGTAACCTGCCTCGGAGCAAAATTGCACAACCTGTTAGAAGGTAAGAGTCTTTGTTTGTATAACTTCATTTGCAGTTTGGAACTAGAAACTGCTCCAGATACATGCTGACCTTTCTTTTGGCTCACTTTAACCTTAGTAAGGCACTGCCCTTTATGGCCTGACTTGTGCTCTCCTCCCTTTGATAAGTGATGGATATCCCTGTGTGGGTCAGGTCTCCTTCTCTCTGATGTCATACTCCCTCATCACTATCACTCCTGACACATTCTTTACTTTTGCTTTTACCAGATAAGCTCCATCTCCAGAGCTTTGTAGCTTTCTGCTCCCAAGTTATTAGCTTGGCTTGCTCCGTGTCTCCTTCAGGTCTTTGCTCAGATGGCAGCTCTATCGAAAAATTGTAGGGCAGAGGGAAGTTGACTCTTTGGTTCATTACTGTGTATCCCTGATGCCAAGAACTATGTCCAGTATGGGTCGGATCTCAAATATTTGTTGATTAGTCATGTTTAATCAAAATACGGAGAAATGTGTCAGGTATACCTGCACATGCACACCCTCTTCCCACACATTTATGTTTTAAAAAGCATCTTAATGACAATCAGCTGGGGCTTAATCAGCTTATGCTGGTAAGTTCAGTATGGTCCAGGAAGAAATTTTTTTTTCCCTTCAAAGTTTCCGATTACTTGCAGAGGCCATTTTAGCCTAGCTCTTGGTCATGATATACCCTTCTTGAACTGGATATCATAGAGTGTCTTATAGTAAAAGAAAATTCATAAAAGTGATCTGAGGAGAGATTGGGAGATGAGGAAATAAAGACAGTAAATACAACTCTTACAAGAAATTAGGATATGAAGGAGGAGAAGGGGCATAGTAAAAGTTGAAAGGGGTGGAACAAGTAATTTTTTCTATCTTTATGCATTTATGTATGTATAAATAGTTTTGTTTTTTGTTTAGCAATAATAGATGCTCAGATCAACAGCAAGTTTTAAAAAACAGAAACTATTAAAAAGTAGAAAAGTAAAGACTGACCCATGATCCTACTACCTAGATAGAAATCATTTTGGTACATGTTTATTTATTCAGTAAGTTTTGGCTTATTCTGTGTTGTAAATGCAGAGCTATGTCGTCATGTTGATGGCTGAATGAAACCACATTATTTGATGTATATGATTATTGTAGACCATTTATCCTTGAATATGTGCCTCCAAACTCAACTCTTGGAAAAGTTGTCACTGCTAGACTATATAAGATGGTCTGTTTCCCCAAACTTAAGCAAACACTGGGCATTATCTTTCTTTTTAAAATTTCTTTTAGTTTATTTATTTATTATTTTAGAGACAGGGTATTGTTCAGTTGCCCAGGCTGGAGTGGAGTGGTGTTGGTCATAGCTTGTTATAACCTCAAACTCCTGGGCTCAGGTGATCCTCCTACCTTGCTGGGACTACAGGTGCATACCATCACTTCCAGATAATTCGAAAAAAAAATTGTAGAGATAAGGTCTTGCTGTGTTGCCCAAGTTAGTCTTGAATGCGTGGCCTCAAGTGTTCCTCCTGCCTCAGCCTCCCAAAGCATTGGGATTATAGGTGTGAGCCACTGGACTCAGCCAAAGATTTTTTAAAAAATGTTTTGCTAATATGATAGGCAAATCTTCCATTACTAGTAAGGTTTTGAAGATTTCTTCATATTCATTTGCTGTTTATATTCAGCTGAGTAATTATTTATGTCTTTAGGCCATGTTTCTAGCCAGGAGTCTATATTTTTCTTATTTTACAATATGTTTTATTAAGGGTATTGGTCACTTTTATTTATCTGGCAAATTTACTTGTACACATACGACATGCATGACACTTGGCCATGAACTGGAACTCTGGGAGATATGCATGCAGTGAAAACTCATAAGTGTGAACCACAAGGTACACTTGGGATAGTGCCAGTGGCTTATCATTACTGCAGTGGAGGAGCATAGATGGTAGAGTAGGTCAAAGTAAGTGATGTGACACACAGGATTATTAACAATCTCTCTCTCTCTCTGTGTTTTTCTTGTCTCTTTTTAGTTTTCTTCAGCCTCCAAAGCCTCTGTCTTCACTCAGCACTCTGAGGGATGGAAATTGGAGAGATGGTTGCTACTGAGGCAGTTTTATGTACCCTTGAAAAATGGGAAAGAAGTAAAAATGAGGGTTGTGTTACCTAGCTGGCTGGGTAACAGTGGATGTTGGGATATTCTTTCCCTTTTGTGTTTTAATATATTTACTGCATTGTTTCTCAATGGACCAGTCACCAGAGACTAATTATTGCACTTAAATATTTGCCTGAGATACTGCAACATTCTCAAACCCATGGTTGCAGTATTGTGACACTTAGATCTAGGAAGTTTTTGTAGAACTCTGTACCTGAATACTTTTTGAGAGAATTAAGATGTATCAATAATGCTTTGCCATATGAGTTTTTTAAAGTAACTTGTTCAATTTACTTACATGTTCTAAACATCTTTCCATTACATGTTCTGTATTTTAATACATTGCATATTGACAACTAGGTTCTATAATGTATGCTTTGAAATTTACTTTTTTATAGTTTACAGGAATTTTATTTTTTGTGCCTATTTCTTTTTACACCTATGTGAACCACTATGGAACAACTTAAATTTTGTGCCATAAAAATATTTTTGTGGTAAGGTACTATTTTTTTAGCTCTAGGGATATATCAGCAAAAATACATCATGCAGTTTGAGATACATAATTTTGTGTTGAATGAGCACAACATAATTTGAAGCATTGCAAGGAGATAGCCAGACAGCAGCGTTAAATAGTCTTGTCTTTTTCATTGTTAATTTATTGTCATACATGAGTTTCATATTTATAACAACATCACGAGCTCATTGCACTTAATACCTGCAATGTTTGCTACTGTACCACAATTGATTTTCAATACTTTATTACAAAGGATGAAACTGTAATGTTTTATTAACAATGCTTCTGGAAATGAATGCATTTTAAAGCAAATAAATCTTTTTGATAGACCTTTTACAAAATCCATTTGCACTAATGAATGCTTTCTTATGGCATATAACTAAATATTTGTTACTGTGTACACTGCTGTTTTGGAATGTTCAGAAATAAAGACTCTATTTCAGCAATATCAGGTCATGCATGAGTGTGCAGCATGAATGGTATGACTACACGTGTTTCACTACAGTTGTGAAAATGGTTATTGTTCCTCTGTTCTTGTACAGGGCATTTATATCTCAAGCAGGTAGACTTAGAATATTCACATTTGTAAAATTATTTTTCTTTTCCCAAATACTCCTGATAAGAAATGTGAGATTTTCTTAACATTAGTTTTGGTAGGTAGTTTTATAGTGAGGTTTAGGTCCATTTAAAGAGGACACTAAAACTCAAGCAGCATGTTGCTTGAGAAACACATTTACAGATGAACATTGTCAGTGGAGATTTTAATATTTATAGGAGTTGAATTTGAAATACTTTCTCAGTACGAGTAAAATAGCAAAGTACTGTTTCTGGGTTTTGGGGTTCAGGGGAGCCCTGAGCTCACCTGAGAGGATGTTTCTCCAGGTTCTTGGTCTATCACTCTCTCAAGAATAGGGGAGGTACCATGGCACAGTGTGCTCGTAAAGTAAAATACTGGACTCAACAAGTGTTTGCAGAAAGTGATTTATTTAGTTAGAGAGAGAAACAGAAGAAGAGAGAAAGAAACAGCTAACTCTGACAGAGTGAGGGAAAGAAAAGCCACTGTCACACTGTGTGAGAAGGGTTCCCAGAAGAAGGAAAACCAGAGAAGGAAAGCTCCTTTAACACTAAGTGAGAGAATCCAGAAAGATGGAATCCAGGAGAGGAAAGCAGCTTCCACACTGAGTGGAAGGGAATAGAGAGAGAGATGGAGTTTAGGAGGGGAAGACAGGCTTCCATGAGAGAGTGGAAGGGGACTCCAGAGGGAAAGTCCAGGAGAGAGAAAGACAGCTTCCACGAAGGGAGTGTTCATGGAAGGGGATCCAAATATGGAGTCCAAAGGGGAGTGGAAGAAGGGGACTTTTCATCTGGGAGGAGCACCCACCTTCTCTAAGACCCCTGGCCAATGAAAGGAGTTCCTTAGAACTTTGGCTGGAGTGATTGACTTTGATTCTTCCCTTGCCTGTGAAAATTAAAACAAAAAACATTAAATCTCCTGGATGGAGAGAGATGGGAGTTGGGGCATGGTGCTGGGAAGGTCTTGCCCTTAAACCTACGCCCCCTTGTGGACCCAGAGAGAGAACGCATTCCCTCAGTACTATCCTTATTCTACATTATATTTGATATATGTTGGAAAACTTTACTTAAGGGTACTGTGGGAAGTTTAGGCAAAGGTTTTTATGTTGGGTTTTAAAATGGAGTTCTACCTATAGTCATTAGAGGTCTTTAGTTTTGTTTTTTTGTTTTTTTTTTTTTAAGTGTGCCTTTGTATATAATTCTGTCTAGAACTAAAGGACTGTTTAAATAACTGACACTTTAAGTGAAATGTGAGTTAGAGGAAGTGAGATATAAAAAGGGAAGTAATATTAACCATGCCTTCAGTCAAAAGAACTGTGCAAGACGTTTTGTATGCATTTGTCTAGTTCTAACTTTCACGTACTATTATCACCATTTTAAAGACGAAGACACTAAGTCCCACAGAGGTGACTACTAGTCAGTTTTTGCATCACTATAAAGGAATACCTGAGATTGGGTACTTTATAAAGAAAAGAGGTTTAATTGACTCATGATTCTGCAGGATGTACAGGAAGCATGGTGACAGTATCTGCTTGGCTTCTGAGAGGCTTCAGAAAGCTCAGTCATGGCGGAAGGCAAAGGGAGAGCTGGTGCATCGCATGGCAAGAGCGAGAACAAGGGGTGGGGTGGGGTTTCTACACTTTTTAAAAAGCAACCAGATGTGTGAACTCAGGGCGAGAGCTCACTTATCACCCAGAGGATGGCACTAAGCCATTTATGAGGGATCTGCCCCCATGATCCAGTCACCTTCCACCTGGCCCCACCTCCAACATTGGGGATTACATTTCAACATGATATTTGGAGGGGACAGATATACAAACCATATCATTTTACCCTGGTCCCCAACTCTCATGCCCTCCTTGGATCGCAAAACATAATCTTCTCTTCCCAACAGTCCCAAAGTTTTAATTCATTCCAACATCAAGTCCCAAGTACTAAGGCTCATCTGAGACACATCTCCTTCCACCTATGAGCCTATATTATCAAAACAAATTATTTACTTCCAAGACACAATGGTGGTATAGGCATTAGGTAAACATTTCCATTCCAAAAGGGAGAAATTGGCCAAAAGAAAGGGGCAACAGACCACACACAAGTCTGAAACCCAGCATAGTATTCATTAAATCTTAAAGCTCCAAAATAATTTCCTATGACTTCATGTCCTCCATTCAGGACACACTGGTGCAAGGAGTGGGCTCCCAAGGCCTTGGGCAGCTCTGCCTCAGTGGTTTTGCTGAGTACAGCTCATGTGGCTGCCCTCATGGGCTGAAGTTGAGTGCTTAGAGCTTTTGCAGGCTTAGGATGTAAGCTGCCAGTGGCTCTACCATTCTGGAGTCTGAAGGGTGGCAGCTGCCATCCCACAGCTTCACTAGGCCATCTCCAGTGGCAACTCCTCAGGGGGGCCTCCAACATCACATTTCCCCTTAGCACTGTCCTGGTAGAGGCTGCTGTGAGGGCTCTGCCTCTGTGGCAGGCTTCTGCCTGGACACCCAGGCTTTCTGATACAACCTCTGAAATCTAGGTGAAAGCTGCCAAGCCTCCTTCACTCTTGCATTCTATGTACTTTCAGACTTAATACCATGTAGAAGCCACCAAGGCTTATGATTTATCCTCTAAAGAGGCAGTCCAAGGGGTGCCTATGGCCTTTTGAGCCAAGGCTAGAGCCAGAGTGGCTGGGATATAGGGAGCAATACCCTGAGGCTGCACAGCACAGTGGGGCCCTGGGCCTGGCCCCTTAAACCATTCTTCTCCCATAGGCTTCCTGAGCCTGTGATGCAATGGGCTGCCTCAGAGATTTCTGAAATAACTTGGAGGCCTTTTCCCCATTGTCTTGGATGTTAGCACTTGGCTCCTTTTCATTAGTGCCGATCTCTGAAGTGGATGCTTCACAGACCACTTGGATTCCTTCTCTACCACAGGGCCAGGTTGTGACTTTCCCATTTTTTTTTTTTTTAGGCAGAGTCTTGCTCTGTTGCCCAGGCTAGAGTGCAGTGGCATTATCTCAGCTCACTGGAACCTCCACCTCCTGGGTTCAAATGAGTCTCTTGCCTTAGCCTCTGGTGTAGAATAGCTGGGACTATAGGCATGTGCCACCACACTGGCTAATTTTTGTATTTTTAGTAGACACAGGGTTTTGCCACTGACCTCAGGTTGATCTGCCTACGTCAGCCTCCCAAAGTTCTGGGATTACAGGTATGAGCCACTGCACCTGACTGACTTTTCCAAATTGTATGCTCTGCTTCCCTTTTAAACATAAGTTCTGATTTTTAGTCATCTCTTTGCTTCTGTATCTGATTATAGGCTGTTAGAAGCAGCCACAGCACTTCTTGAATGCTTTGCTGCTTAGAAACTACTGCTGATACCCTAAGGCATCTTAAGTTCAACCTTCCACAGATCCCTAGGATGCACGATGCAGCCAAGCTCTTTGCTAAGTAGCAACAAGGGTGACCTTTATTCCAATTCCCAGTAAGTTCCTCATTTGAGACCGCTTCAGCCTGATCCTCCCTGCCCATATTTCTATTGCCATTTTGGTCACAGACTTTCCCTCATCTTCCTGTCTTTAGCCCTCCATACTCTTCTAACCTCTGTCTGTTACCGTGTTCTGAAGCCATGTCCACATCTTCAGGTCTCTCTATAGCAATGCCTTACTCCTCGGTATTAATTTTCTGTGTTAGTTTATTTTTTCTATAAAGAAATATCTGAGGCTGAGTAATTTATAAAGAAAAGAGGTTTATTTGGCTCACAGTTCTACAGCGTGTACAGGAAGCATGGTGCCAACATCTGCTTGGCTTCCCATGAGGAGTCAGGAAGTTTACAATAATGGTGGAAGGCAAATCAGGGAGTTGGTGTCTCACCTGGTGAGAGGAAGCGAGAGAGAGAGGGAGGAGGTGCCAGTCTCTTTAGGGCTCTTGTGTGAACATATTACCCTGGGGAGGACACCAAGCCATTCAGGAGGGAATTTGCCCCATGACCCACAAACCTCCCACTAGCCCACTTTCAACACTGGGGATTACATTTCAACATGAGAATTGGAGGGGATAAAATATCCAAACCATATTAGTCACGTTAGCCTTGGGTAAATATTTAGCTAGTAAAAAGTGAAACTAACCTTTGAATCCAGGTTTATCTGGCTCAAGAGACTTATTTTTCCCCCATTACTATGCTGTCTTCCAATGAACACA
>PVKP010029868.1:0-28533 GCA_004027715.1 Plecturocebus donacophilus | reverse complement strand
TTCCCCCCAAGTGTTCTGTCTCGGGGAGTTAGGGCTTTATTTATGAGTTTCCGGTGTGCTGCTGCCTTTTTTTTTTTCTTTTCAGGGCTGCCCTGCCCAGCAAGGAGGCAGCTCAGTCCCTGTCTGCCTGCAGAGGCTTTGCTGAGCTGCTGTGGGCTCCGCCCAGCTGCCGTGTGAACTTCCCTGCAGTCCTGTTTACATAGGTGTAATTAGATCTGCCTCGGCAATAGTGGCCCGCCTCTGTAATGGCGGGTTGCCTCGGCAACGGCAGGTTGCCTCGGCAACGACAGGCTGCTTCCGCAATGGCGGACTACCTCTGTAGTGGTGGAGTGCCCCGTAATGGCGGACACCCCTCCCCCACAGAACTGGACCATCCCAGGTTCAGCTGTGCCCGCTGCGAAACTCTTAACCAAGAGCGTTTCCAATTGCTGTTTTAGCCGAGCCTGATCACCTGGCTCGCTGTCTCAGAGCCTTTTGTTTTTTTAGTTGAATGGTCGACTCCCAGGTGTTCCAGTCGCCTGCTGAAAAGGCGCTGGGATCTGTGTGATTTCCCCTGCGGGGACACACTGCGCAGGCTGAAACAGCGGCACTGCGATTCGTAGCAGTTTTTTGCCTGGGGATCTCCTGGGCTGGCTCCCTGATTCAGTCCCCTCTTTAATCTGCCTTCCCGTAGCTCCACTCGCCAGTTAAAAGGGCACACAGACCAGTGTATTTTGTATGGAGAACCGCCGCGCTAGGGCGCTGGCAAAGCAGCCGTGCTGGCCGAAACAGCCGTGCCGGCCAAAACAGCCGAACTGGCGACTCGTGGGGCTGCTCCACCTGAGAATCTCCTGGTCTGGGGGTAATAAAAATCCGTCTGGAAATGCAGCGTCCACTCACCCTCTGCACTTTCACTGGGAGCTGCAATCCTGAGCTGCTCCTAATCAGCCATCTTGGATCTCCTCCTCTGGTCCTATTTTTTTAAGACTTCTTTTATACTCTTCTGTCTAGGTTTTGTTCCAACTGATACTAGATTCCTCAAAGGGCAATAAATGGGTCTAGAATTCTACAACATCCAGATATATTTCCCTCATAATATCCCCCATATTTCATTGGCTTAAATATGATTTTATCTTCATACATAAGCCAATCGTTTTATTATACAACCCAGGGAAGTATCTTGTTGATTAGTCAAGTTTTTGGTTAGGTGAACTAATGATTATGATAAAGGTAACAGAATTAACTTTAGACTAATCAGGTAAACTTGTTCATTGACCAGCAAAGTGAGGAAGGAAAATAATATTAGTTTCCTCAAACATCATAATATTCAGATAGAAGAAGGGGACATCTAGAAGGTAATTGCTAGGAAGTGGGAGAGGGTAAATGGAAAGTGGACAAGTAATACTGCCTACTGCAACTCTCAGAAAACAAGCTGATATTTTCATTTTAGGAAGAGCACAAGGTCTGCAATGTGAAAAATTTCCATTTGAAGGAAGATGGAAAGGACTGAAAACAGAATATGTTAAGTCTTTTGCTTTATCCACTTACGAGTTGATGATGCCTAAAATAATGTTATGAAAGAGATTGAGAAGCAATAATTAAACAATTTTCTAACTTGTATTTTTAGCTGAGATACATGAGAGTGTCATGAATGTTTTTGGAACAAACATAAAAAAAAAAGTCCTCTGTTTCTAATTACATCTTTCATAAGATGTGAATGTAGTTATGGTTATATTTCTAAAGTATTTATACAAGACTATTGAAAACAGTTTTGATATAGTTATACACTTCTATACAACTTATTTAGGTAAATATGTTTACTGGCATTTTATTGAAATTCTATGTAATAGGATTTTACTTGTTAATGTTGGATTATTAACGTATTTTATTCTGTTCAATATTATATTAGTATTTCAGTTGTTTCTTTTCTCTTTTTATTTTTCCCATTATAATTTATTCTGAAAACATTTTCATGAAGAATTATTTCTCTGTATATGCTTGTTTTTCTTTATAGAGATTTCATAAATTAATACAGTTCTGTATTTCTGCCTCTTACCACTCATTATAGAAGAATCCAGTTAATTATTTGGTAATTGTCTATTTACATAAACAATTAGGGCTATATGTAGTGAATGCTCATATGACTGATGATAAGAATACATACTGAATTCTTGGTCAGTAAGCTACGAGGAAACAAGATTGCTCCAGTAAGTCTCAAGAATAATTTATAGTATTTCTTTTCTCATATAAAAGTAAAGCTTTCTTGGAGAAAGAGATGTTTTAGAAAACATTCCTCATCCCCCTTCCAAAGCTATTTAGTTTCTTATGGCCTATAGCTAACATTTAAATATAGTGGTTTTTCCTGAGTTCCAAACAAAACATTTTACAAATTGCATATATATATATATATATAATTTTTGGAATTGTATAAATATTGTGAGCCAAACTGTTTTCTGAAGGATGTATAATAATACAGGAGGTTTTCATCATAAAATTTTATATTCAGAAAGGAAAGCTTATCAATGTTTTAAAAAGCTGAGATTTAGGTAGTCCAAAGAAACATGCCATGATTTTTGCCTTCCAGTATGGCACTTCAGAGTAATTGAAGAAAGAAGATATTTTTATCTCTTTTCTCCAAACAAAAAATTAAAATCCTGGTAAGACTGTCTGGTTTGTGAGTGCAGACAAAATGTGGTAAATAGAGACTCTCTTGTGCCAGCAGAGATCAGCCTCCTTTTTCTTTAAGAACCCAGCATAATTATGCTATCTACCCCTTCTCTCTGGAGCCTCAGCTGGAGATAGTTCCAAAACTTTATCTTTGTTAATTACATCAGTTTTGAATGCTGGGAATATAATATGAATAGAAAAGTAACTTCAGGATCCCTAGGAAGATGGCTGAGTAGAAAGAACTCCAGTATGCAGCTCCCAGCAAGATCGATGCAGATGGTGGGTGATTTCCATATTTTCAACTGAGGTTCCTGGTTCATATCATTGCAACTGGTTGGATAGTGGGTGCAGCCCAAGGAGGGTAACCAAAACAGGGTGTGGCATTGCTTCACTAGAGAAGGGCAAGTGGCCGAGGAACTCCCTTTCCTAGCCAAGGGAAGCCAGCAGGGACTGTTCCCTGAACTCCAGCCCAGATACTGCACTTTTCCCACCGTCTTCACAACCCACAGACAAGGAGATTCCTTCTGGTACCTACACAACCACAGGGCTCTGTGTTTCCAGTACAAGCACAAAACTGGGCGGTTGTTTGGGCAGAAACAGAGACAGCCACAGCAGTTTTTTTTTTTTTTTCATACCCCAGTGGTGCCTGAAACACCAGTGAGAAAGAACTGATAACTCCCCTAGAAAGGGGGATGAAGGAAGGGATCCATGTTGTCTGGCATGGTGGGCCCCAACCCCATGGAGACCAGCAAGCTAAGACCCACTGGCTTGAAATTTTCAAGCCAGCACAGAAGTCTGAGCTCAACCTGGAACATTCAAGTTCAGTGGAGAAAGAGGCGACTGCCATTGCTGAAGCTCAGGTAGTTGGTTTCAACCTCACAGTGTAAAGAAAGCTACTAGGAAGTTCGAATTAGGTGGAGCTCAGCAGCTGCAAGCAGACTGTCTCACTACATGTCCTCATTGGGCATGGCATCTCTGAAAAACTGCAGCAGATTTCCAGGGACTTATAAATAAAGCCCCCACCATCGTGGGACAGAACACCTGGGAAAAGGGGCAATTGTGGGTACAGCTTCAGTAGACCTAAGCATTCCTGGCTGGCAGCTCAGAAGAAAGCAGCGGATCTCCCAGCAGTGTTTGAGCTCTGATAAGGGACAGATTGCCTCTTCAAGGGACTACTTGACCCTCATGAATCCTAACTGGGAGACATCTCCCAGTAGGGGCCAACAGACACCTCATACAGGAGAGCTTTGGCTGGCATCTGGCAGGTACCCATCTGGGATGAAGCTACCAGAGGAAGGAATAGGCAGCAATCTTTGCTGTTCTGCAGCCTCTGCTGGTGATTCCCAGGCAACCAGAGTCTGGAATGGACTTCCAGAAAACTCCAGCAGACTTGCAGCAGAGGGGCCTGTTAGAAGGAAAACTAATAACCAGAAAGAAATAGTTTCAACATCAACAAAAAGGATGTCCACTCAGAGACTCCATCCCAAGGTCACTGACCTCAAAGACCAAAGGTAGATAAATCCACAAAGATGGGAAGAAATCAGCACAAAAGTCTAAAAATTTCAAAATCCAGAACACCTCTCCTCCAAAGGATCACAACTCCTCACCAACAGGGGAACAAATAGATGGAGAATGAGTTTGATGAACTGACAGAAGCAGGATTCAGAAGGTGGTTAATAACAGACTTCTCTGAGCTAAAGGATCATGTTCTAACTCAATGCAAGGAAGCTAAGAACCTTGAAAAAAGGTTAGATGAAATGTTAACTACAATAACTAGTTTAGAGAAGAACATAAATGACCTGATGGCGCTGAAAAACAGCACAAGAACTTTGTGAAACCTCCATACTCTTTTCCATAGATAGTAGTTTGTTCTCACACTGCTATAAAGAAATATTGGAGACTGGGTAATTTATAAATAAAAGAGGTTTAATTGGCTCATGTTTCCACAGACTGTACATGAAGCATGGCTAGGGAGGCCTGAGGAAATTTATATTCACGGCAGAAGGTGAAAGGGAAGCAGGTACATCTTACATGGCCAGAGAAGTAAGAAGAGAAAGAAGGAAGAGGTGCTTTACACTTTTAAAAACCAGATCTCCTGAGAACTCACTCACTGTCATGAGAACAGCAAGGGGAAAATCCTCCCCCATGATCAAATCACTTCCCACCAGGTCCCTCCTCCAACATTGCATATTATAATTTCACATGAGATTTGGGTGGGGACACAGATCCAAAACATATCAATATAGTAGATGCATCATTATAATTCCCATTAACAGTGCACAGAGTTTCTTTTTTTCATATTCTACACCTGTTGAAATAAAAAAAAATTGCTGTGGCCATGGGTGTGAAATAATATCTCATTATGGTTTTGATTTAGACTTTACTGATGATCTGTGGCATTGAGCATTTTTTTTTTAATAAACCTATTGGTTGTTTGTATGTCTCTGGAGAAACATCTATTTAATTTCTTTGCTCATTTGTAAATTGGGTTATAGTTTTGCTTTGGTTTTGTATTTAGTTGTAGGAGTTTCTTATACATTTTGGAAATTGATTCCTTATCAAATACGTATTTTGCAAATATTTTATTCCATGAGGTAGGTTGCCTTTTCCCTCTGTTATTTCCTTTGCAGAAGCTTCTCCATTTGATGTTGTCCTACTTGTTTAATTTTGTTGTTGCCTATGCTTGTTGGGTCATACGCATAAAATAATTGTCAAAACAAATATTCTGAAGCATTTTCCATATATTCTCTTCTAGGCATTTTAAAATTTCAGATTTTACATTTACATATTTAATTCATTGTGATTTGATTTTTCTTATGGTGTAAGATGAGGATCTCATATTTTTCTTCTTCATATGGATATTCAATTTTTCCCATCATGATTTATTAAAATAACTTAATTTTTTCATTGCACATTATTAACTCCCTTGTTGGAGATCAGCTGACTATATCTCTATTCTGTTCTATTGGTCTATATATCTGTTTTTATAGCAGTACCATACAGTTTTAAATACTGTAGCATTTAATATATTTTAAAATTAGGACAAATGATGCCTCCAGCTTCGTTTTTCTTTCTAAATATTGATTTGGATAGTCATAATTCCTCAAAATTCCATATGAATTGCAGAATTGTTTTCTTTTCATTTCTATAAAATATGCCATTGAGATTTGACAGGGACTCCATTGAATCTGTCGATTACTTTGAGTAGCATAGATATTTTAACAATATTAAGTCTTCCAATCCATGTATACAGGATGTCTTTTCATTTATTTTAGTAGTTTTAAATTTCTTTCATCAATATTTTATACTTTTTACTATAGAGAGCTAGATCTCCTTAGGTACGTTTATTCTTAAGTATTTTATTCCTAAGTAGTTTATTCCTTCATTAGTGGGATTGTTTTTCTCATCTCATTTTTCAGATTGCTTGTTGTTAATGTACGGAAACACAATGACTTTTTGTGCATTGATTTTGTAACCTGTAGCTTTACTAAAGTCATTTACCAGATCTTACAGTTTTATTTTTGTCTTTAATTTAGTCTTCAGGGTTTTCAATATATAAGATTATGTCACTGAAAATATGAACACTGTCCTTTTTTTTTCCTTTACATTTTGGATGCTTTTCTTTTTTCTTGTATTTGCATCATTGCTGTAGTTAGGCCTTCCAGGACTATGTTGAATAGAAGTGGTGAGTGTGAGCATCTTTGCCTTAGTCCTAATTTTAAAAGAAAATCTTTCCAATTTTCATCATTGAATATGATGTCAGCTGTAGGCTTTTCATATATGTCTTTATTATGTAGAAGTATTTTCCTTCTGTGCCCAGTTTGTTGACAATTTTAATGATAAAATTGTTTAAATTTTTGTCAAAGATTATCCTGCATCTTTTGATAAAATTATGTGACTTTTTTATTCTTTGTTATGCCAGTGGCTTAATCACATTAGTTAATTTTAAATGTTGAACCATCCTGTTATTCCAGGAACAAACCCACCTGGTTTGGTGCATTGATTATTTAAATGCACTGTTGGATTTTGCTTGCTAACACTGTTGATGATTTTTAAAAATGTATTTGTATCAAGGATATTGGCCTATAGTTTTCTTTTTTGGTGATGTCTGGCTGGTTTTTGTTTCAGGATAATCCTGACCTCATAAAATTAATTTGGAAGTTCTTCCTACCCTTCAGTTTTTTGGAAGAGTTTAGAAGGACTGGAATTTATTTTTCTTTCATATTTGGTAGAATTCACTAGTAAAGCCATCTGGTCATATAATTTGTGATATATATTTAAACTAATCCAAGTGCACTTTTGGATTTTGCAGGGTATAGAATTCTACACTTTTTTGCCCCCTTTCAGCACAATTCACTCTACTTTTTTGGCATGCATGACCTCTGAAGGAAAATCAGATGTTATTCTTATTTATCTTTGCTCCTCTATAGGTATGATTCTCCCCTACCTCTGGCTTATTTACAGTATTTTTTTATATTTGATTTTCCATAATTTGAAAATATGCTCAGATGTATTTGTTTTATTTTGTTTGTCTTGGCATTAATCCTGCTTGGAGTTTTCTGAATTTCCTGAATATATGATTTGGTGTCTGACATTAATTTAGGTAAAACTCAATCATTAATGTTTCAAATATTTTTTCTGTCTCTTTCTGTCTTTCTTCTTTTTCTTAATTCTGTGTATATCTTTTGTAGTTGTGTCCTAATTCTTGGATATTCTGCTCTGTTTTATTTTTTTCAGGTTTTTTTTTTCCTTCTGCTTTCTAATTTTCATGGTTTCTATTGAGATATGTTCAAGCTCAGAAATTCTTTCCTCAGCCATTCCCAGTCTACAACTACACCCACAAAAAGCATTCTTTATTTCTCCTATAGCATTTTTGATTTACAGACTTTATTTTTCTTATTTTTTCAGATTATTATTTTTTCAGAGAATTGATCTTTCTCTTGCCTATGCTGGTCTCAAATTCTGGCCTCAAGTGATCCTCCAACCTTGGCCTTCCAAATTGTTGAGATTACAGTATCTTTTTTCTTAATTAGTTTAACAAAGAATTTGTCTCTTTTTTTTTTCAAAAACGGTTTAGTTTTGTGGTTTTATTCATGTTGTTTTATTTTTCATTTAATTTACCTCTGCTCCAGATTTCTCAGCAGAAACTCTACTGTCTTCAAACTCCTTCAACAAAACAATTATCAGTCGACTTTTGTAACTAGTGAAACTAAGCTTCACAAATGAAGAAAAAATATAGTATTTTTCAGATAAACAAATGCTGAATTTGCCACGACCAAGCCAGAACTACAGGAACTGCTAAAAGGACCTCAAAACCTTGAAATCAATCAACCAATATAGAACCTTCTTCAAGCTTAAATCTCACAGGACATATAACACACAAATACAATTAAAAAAAAAAAGCCACAAGGTATTCAGGCAACAAATAGCACCATAAATAGAATAGTACCTCATATCTCAATACTAACATTGAATATAAATGGCCTAAATGCTCCACTTAAAAGATACAGAATGGTAGAAAGAATAAGAATTTACCATCAAGTATCTTTTGTCTTCAAGAGACTTGTCTGACACATAAAGTAAAAGTAAGTGGTGGAAAAAGATATTCCATGCAAATGGATACTAAAAGCAAGCAGAAGTAGTTATTCTTATATCAGATGAAACAAACCATAAAGCAATAGCAGTTAAAAAAGACAAAGAGCGACATTATATAATGATAAAAGGACTAGTTCAACAGGAAAATATTACAATCCTAAATATATATGCACCTAACACTGGGATCCCAAATTTATGAAACAATTACTACTAGACCTAAGAAATGAGAAAAAAAGCAACACAATAATAGTGGGGGAACTTCGATACTCGACTCACAGCACTAGACAAGTCATCCAAACAGAAAGCCAACAAATAAACAGTGAATTTAAACCATACCCGGCCAGGCATGGTGGTTCATTCTTGTAATCTCAGCACTTTGAGAAGCGAGGCGGGCAGATGACCAGAGGTCAGGAGTTCGAGACCAGCCTGGTCAACATGGTGAAACCTGTCTCTATTAAAATTACAAAACAATTACCTGGTCATGGTGGCAGGTGCCTGTAATCCCAGCTACTTGAGATGATGAGACAGATGAATCACTTGAACCTGGGAGGCAGAGGTTGCAGTGAGCCGAGATTATAGCACTACACCCCAGCCTGGGCAACAAGAGTGAGACTCCATCTCAATAAACAAACAAACAAACAAACTATATGCTAATACAAATGGACTTAATAGATATTTACAGAGCATTTTACCCAATAACTGTAATATATACATTCTATTCATCAGCATACAGAACATTATCCAAGATAGACCATAATATATTCCACAAAACAAGTCTCAAGTAATTTAAGAAAATTGAAATTATATGATGTACTCTTTCAGACCATAGTGGAATAAAATTGAAAATCAACTCCAAAAGGAGCCCTCAAAACCATACAAATACATGGAAATTAAATAACCTGCTCTTGAATGATCATTGGGCAAACAATGAAATCAAGACTGAAATTTAAAATTCTTTTAACTGAACAATAATAGTGATGCAATCTACCAAAACCTCTTGATACAGCAAAGGCAGTGATAAGAGGAAAGTTCATAGCATTAAATGCCTACATCAAAAAGTATGAAAGAACACAAACAGACAATCTAAGGTCCACCATGATCAAGTGGGTCTCATACCAGAGATGCAGCGATGGTTTAACATATGCAAGTCATTAAATGTGATGCACCACATAAACTGAATTTAAAACAAAAATTACATGATCATCTCAACAGATGCAGAAAAGGCATTAGACAAAATCTAGCATCACCGAGTGTTTATTAAAACCCTCAGCAAAATAGGCATAGAAGGGACACACCTTAATGTAATAACAGCTATATATGACAAACCCATAGCAATCATAATAGCTGAATAGGGAAAAGTTAGTTGAAAGTATCCCCTCTGAGAACTGGAACAAAACAAGAATGGCTACTCTCAGCATTTGTATTCAACATAGTATTGGAAGTCCCAGCCATCACAACCAAACAAGAGAAAAAAATAAAAGGAATCAAAATGAGTAAAGAGGAAGTCAAACTGTACTATTTGCTGGTGATATGATCATATACCTAGAAAATCTTAAAGACACATTCAAAAAGCTCCTAGAACTGATAAATGAACTCATCAAAGTTTCAGGATACAAAATTAATGTATACAAATCAGTAGCTGTGCTATACACCAACAGCAACCAAGCTGAAAATCAAATCAAGAACACAATACCTTTCACAGTAGCTGCAAAAAAAAAAAAAAAAAGAAAAGAAAATACTTAGTAATATACTTAACTAAGGAGGTGGAAGACCTCTACAAGAAAAACTACAAAACTGCTGAAAGAAATCATAGACAGCATGAACAAATGGAAACACATCCCATGTTCAAGGATGGGAAATCAATATTGTGAAAATGAGCATATTGCCAAAAGCAATCTACAAATTCAATGCAATTCCGCTCAAAATATTACCATTAGTCTTCACAGAATTAGGAAAAAAAATCCTAAAATTCATATGGACTCAAAAAAAGAGCCCGCATTGCCAAAGCAAGACTGTACAAAAAGGACAAATCTGGAGGCATCATATTACCTGAATTCAAACTATTCTATATGGCCTTCATCACAAAAACAATCATTGTACTGGTATAAAACTAAGCACATAGATCAACGGAACAGAATAGAGAACTTGGAAATAAAGTCAAATACTTACAGCCAACTGATCTTCAACAAAGCAAACAAAAATATAAAGTGGGGAAAGGACACCTTATTCAACAAAAGGTGCTAGGATAATTTGCAACCCACAGGTAGAAGAATGGGACTGGATCCTCGTATCTCACCATATATCAAAATCAACTCAAGATGGATCAAGGACTTCAATCTAAGACCTGAAACCATAAAAATTCTAGAATATAACATTGGAAAAGTCCTTCTAGACATTGACTAAGACAAAGACTTCGTGACCAAGAACCCCACAGCAAATGCAACAAAAACAAGGTAAATAGATGAGATTTAATTAAACTAAAAGCTTCTGCACAGTGAAATAAACAATCAGCAGAGTAAACAGACAACCCACGGAGTGGGAGAAAATATCTATAAACTATTCATCCAACAAAGGACTAATATCCAGAATCTGTAAGGAATTCCTACAAATCAGCAAGAAAAAAAAAAACACATCAAAAAGTGGGCTAAGGACATGAGTAGACAATGTACAAGAAGGCTTGTATACCTTCTTTTCAAAAGAAGGTATACAAGTGGCCAGGAAACATATGAAAAAAATGCTCAACATCACTAATGATCAGGAAAATGTCAATCAAAACCGCAATGCAATACCACCTTACTTCTCCAAGAATGGCCATTATAAAAACATTAAAAAATAATAGATGTGGGTGTGGATGTGGTAAAAAGGACACACTTTTACACATCTGAAGGGAATGTCAACAATTACTCCCACTTATGGAACACAATGGAGAGATTCCTTAAAGAGCTAAATGCAGAAATACGATTTGATTCAGCAACCCCATGCCTGGGTATCTACCCAGAGGAAAATAAGTCATTATACAATAAAGATACTTGCACATGCGTGTTTATGGCACCACAATTCACAATTGCCAAAATATGGAAACAGCCCAAATGCCCATCAATGAGTGTATAAAAAATTGTGATTATACACACAAACAACAGGGAATTCTACTCAGCCATAAAAAAAGAAAGAAATAATGGCATTTGCAGCAAGCAGGATGGTATAAGAGACCATTATTCTAAGTTAATAACTCAGGAATGGGAAACCAAATATTGTATGTTCTCACTCCTAAGTGGGAGCTAAGCAATGAGTATGCAAAGGCATAAGAATGATACAGCGGACTTTGGGGATTTGGTGGAAGGGTGGAACAGGAGTGAGGGATAAAAGACTACACGTTGGGTACAGTGTACACTGCTTGAGTGATGGGTGTAACAAAATCTCAGAAATTACCACTAAAGAACTTAGTCATGTAACCAAACACCACTTGTTCCCCAAAAATCTATTGAAATAATATTAAAAAGATAGACAATAACAAATGTTGATGAGAATTTGGAGAAATTGGAATTATTCAATTTGCTAATAAAATGTAAATTAGAGGAACTGCTTTGAAAAACAATTTGGCAGTTTCTCCAAATGTTATACATAAAATTACAGTTTGACTCAACAATTCCATTCTGAGTTATATAGCCAGGAGAAATGAAAATGTAGGTTTACGCAAAAACTTGTGTACAACTGTTAATAGTAGCATTATTTATAATAGCCAAAAAGTGGAAACAAGCTAAATGCTCTTCAACTGATGAATGGATAAAGAAAATGTGGTATATCTATATCATGGAATATAACTCACCCATACAAAGAAACAAAGTACTGATTCATGCTACAGTACTTGCTGTAGCATAGGAGAACTTTACAAACATGTTAAGTGAAATAAGCCAGGCACAAAAGGGAACATATTGTGGAATTCCATTTATATGAAATGTCTGAAAAAGGCAAATCTATACATACAGAAAGTAAATTAGTGATTGCCTAGGGTGGAGCGCAGGAAAAAATGTGGGGATTGGAAGGTGATAACTAAGCTTTATAGGACTTCTTTGGGGGATGATGAAAATGTCTGAAAATTGAACGTTGTGATTATGGTTACACAGCCCTATGAATATACTAAAAACCATTAAATTGTATACTAAAAATGGTAAAAAAAAAAAAAAGTAATAATTCTGCTCCAATGTTTATTGTTGGATGCCTCTACAAACTTTAGGCTTCATTTTTTCCTGTTTTATTAGCTCCTTGAATTGTAATATTAGATTGTTTATATGAGATCTCTTTTCTTTTACGTTAGACCTTTAGCATTATGAATTTTTCCTAGTACTGCTTTTGCTATATCCCATAAGTTTTGATAGAAGTTATTTTTCACTGTCTTGGAGTGATTTCTAATTTTCTTTTTAATTTATTTTTTTCACTGAATTGTTCAGGAATGTGTTGCTTAATTTACAAACGTGTAAAGTGAATTTTCCAGTTTTCCTTCTACTCTTCATTTCCAGTATTACTACATTGTGCCCAGGAAAGACATGTGGTAGGTTTTTAATCTTAAATTTGTTAAAATTATTTTGTGACTTAACATGTGATCTATACTGAAGAAGTATTATTTGCAGTTGAAAAAATGGAATACTCATTATTTCCACTGCTGTTAAACAGTGGAAAATCTATAAATAGGTTATAGCCAGCACAGTACAGCTAAAAAGGAGGGAAAACTATGAGGATTGGGAAAATAAACCTGCCGTTATTTTCACATGAAATTATAATGTAGAAAAATCAAAATCTATCCATAAATTAAGAGAGTTAATAAGTAAATTTAGCACAATTAAGGAAGACAGTTTTGATACAAAAATAAACTATATTTTATATACTAAAACATACTAAAAATTAAAATAATGTTGCCATTTAAAATAACATCAGAATTATAAACCAAATAGAACCAAAGCCTAGCAAAGTTATGTGACAGAAACATACAGGAAACTATAATTAAACAAGCATGGTGACCAAAGTAATGCAGAGATATAATATGTCCTCTGATTGGATGATTTAATATTGTAAAATATCAATTCATGCTATTCCTTTCTTCTCCAAGTCCAAGAAGTGGAAACAATGAGTATTCCTCAGATGTTTCCAGAGAGAAAGATTTCAGCAATTCAAAAATTGACTAGAATATTTGCTGATTTTGTTTTCTCTACAGTTTATATAAATAAGACTATATGTATATATAATGATAAATAACTTCAATATCGAATTTGACAAATACTTAAAGTGAATAGATGTTAAATGTCTTTTAATTTTTTCTAGATTTTTTAGAAATAGATTTTTTTTTTTAAATGTCAGGGGGTGAGGGGTTAGGGGAGTGATAGCATTCAGAGAAATACTTAATGTAGATGACAGGTTGATGGGTGCAGCAAACCACCGTGACATGTATATACCTATGTACCAAACCTGCACGTTCTGCACATGTATCCCAGAACTTAAAGTATAATAAAATAAAATAGATTTTTGAATGAGAATAGAAAGTTATTTTCAAGTGTAAAACAAAATTTGCATTTATGGAAAAAAAAACTAAGCAGATTATTATATATCATCTGCATTGCTATTTAACTTTAGTTCCTGATTTGGTTTGCTAATTTTTAATTTAAGAATTTAAAATACATATTTATATAGAGATTGTCATGCAACTTCATTGTTTATATTTTCTTTAGTTAGGTTTTGGTATTAAGACCATAGCATCAGATAAAAATGTAGGGGATGCTGTCTATTTTATACTCTTTATATATGCTTCATAAAATTTAACAGAGAAGCCATCTGATTACTAATATTTCTAGTGGATACTTTACTATACATTTATGGTCTATTTATTTTAAAGAGCTTTCCTGATTTTTTATTTTTTTCTGTCAGTTTTAGTAAATTTATTTATAAAGACAACTCTCAATTCTATTTATTTAAATTATTGGCATAAATTTACTTATAATTATTCTATCTACAAGATTTCATGGTGATGTTCTCATTTTCATTCCTAACATTGGTGATTTGTGCCTCTCTTTTTCTCTTGATCAGTCTCATCATTGTCAGTTTGTTATTTATTTTTTTCAAGTGAAGATAATTTGCCTTTGTTGATGATTCCTATTACATGCTTATATTCTATTTTCTGTATCTTCATTTCACCAATGAATTCAATTTCTTATAATTATTTCATCTAATTTGTTCTTCTGTTTTCTAACTTTTCTTTTTCCCAAAGATCAAATATTTCTTTGAATTTCATTGTCACATTGTCTTTGATTAAGGAATATTATTCTGTGGACATTTCTTAACTTCCAAACCTTTAAGAAGGTAGGAAAACTTGCAATTTGTTTGATTTCTGAGTTAATAGCATTATGGCCTCAGAAATTTTTTGCAGTTGAAATCATAGGTTAAGATATAATCTATTTCCCATTAAATAGATAATTTTGTAAACATTCCCTGTGTGCATTAAATCCCTTTTCTTCTTAATTTGTAAAAATGTTTCTCTGAATTTTTCTGTAAGGTCAATTATGCTAATTTCCTGATTCACATCTTCTCTAACCTAATTGATACTGTTTTTCTGTTCTATCAGCAGCTAAGAATCATGTTAAAACTCTTCATTATAGTTTTGCCTCTTTGGCTTCTTTTAAAAATTCTTGAAGATACGCTTCACACATTTCAATTTAGGTTATTAAGTGCATTCACATTATTTTTTAGGTTTTGGTATTAAGACCATAGCATCAGAAAATAATGTAGGGAATGCTGTCTATTTTATATTCTATTTTTAAATATTTTACTAGTAAGCTAAAGTAAGTTTAGCTTACTTTAGCTTACTAGTAAAATATTTTTATAAAGAACAAGATTCCCTTTTTATTTCTAGCAACGCTTTATGACTTAATATTTATCTTATAAGATTAGTATAGCTATACCCCTGCTATATTTTGCTGGTTGGGATGATATAATATTTTCTGTCCTGTATGTTTATGCTTTAATAGGCTAATGTTTCATATAGCTCTCACAGGAAACATCTGAGTTGAGTTTTATTATTTTACCCAATCTGATAATATTTGATTTTTAATTAGAAGAACTTAGTCCATCTACATTAAGCTGATTGCCAAAATTATGATTTTGAATCTATTACCTCATTATGTACTTTCTATTTCTACTTTCAGTTCTATATACATTTACTTTCTTGACCTGTTTAAGATTGTGTTTTTATATGTGTGTAAGAGATTTTATTTTACAGAGAAGCTTTAGGTTTACAACAAAATTGAGCGAAAGGAAAAACTTTTCCATATATGTATTGCCTCCACATATGCATAGCTTCCCCATTATCAACCTTCCCCACCAAGGTGATACATTTGCTACAAATGATGAATATACATCGTCAACCAGAGTCTATAGTTCATATTAACGATCATTCTTGGTGCTGGACAAATGTATAAAAACATGTATCTACCATTGTAGTATCATAAACAGCAGTTTTACTGCCCTCAAAAGCATATGTGCTTCACTTATTCATCTAACTCTCCCACTAATTCCTGGAAACCACCGATCTTTTTACTGTCTTCATAGTTTTATCTTTTTGCAGAATGTCATATGGTTGGAATTATACAGCATGTACTCATTTCAAATTCGCTTCCTTCACTCAGTAATATTCCTGTAAGTTTCCCTCATGTCTTCATATTCCATATCATTTTAATACTCAATAATATTTTATTGACAGAATGTGCAGGTTTATTTATCTATTCACTTCCTAAAGGACATCTTGGTTACTTTCAAATTTTGCCAAAATAGAAGAATAAAGCTATAAACATCTGTGAACAGATTTTTGTGTGGACATAGTTTTCAACTCCTTTAGTTATATGTCAAAGGAATGTGATGGCCATATCATGTGGTAAAAATACATTTAGTTTTGAAAAAATCTGTCAAAGTGTCTTCCAAAGTGGTTGTGCCAGCCATAAATGAGAGCTCACCAGCCATAACTGAATTCTCACCAGCCATAAATGAGAGCTCCTGTTGTTCCACATTTCTGCCAGCATGAGGTTGTTTCTAGTGTTCTAGATTTGGGCAATTTTAATAGGCATGTAGTGATAGTTCATTGCTAGTTTAATCTGTATTTTTCTGAAGACAATGTGGAGAGTCTTTTCATATGATAATTTTGGCCCATTATAGAATTTGTTTCTATGTTTCCTTATTGTTGAGTTTTAACAATTTTTTATATATTTTGGATTGCAGTCCTTTATCTGATAGGCTTTTTGCAAATATTTTCCCCTGTCTTTGTCCAGTCTTTTTATTCTGTTAGCAGATTTTTTATAAATGTTAACAATCACCAGCTTATGAATTCTTTATAGATTATGCCATTGGTGTTGCATGTAAATATATAATATACATTTGTATATTGTATACCATTTTATATATACAACTATATATTGTATACATAAATATACATATGCTTATATATGTATGTATAAAAATTTAGATCTGTGATTCATTTTGAGTTCATTGTTGTGAAGGGTGAAAGGTCTGTTTGTAGATTCATTATTGTGTGTGTGCGTGTAGATGCCAGTTGTTTCAGCATTGTTTGTTGAAGATTTATCTTATTTCCCTTGTATTGCCTTTCCCCCTCTGTCAAAAATCAGTTGACTATATGTCTGTGGGTCTATTTCTGAAAATTCTGTTCTGTTCCATTTATCAGTCTACTCTTTCACTAAATATATATTCTCTTGATTACTACAGCTGTATAGTCTGTTTTGAAGTCAGATACCATAGGTTCTTCAACGTTGTTCGACTTCAATGTTTTTCTGGGTCCTTTTTCTCTGTGTATAAACTTCAATATAAGTTTATTGATATCTGCAAAATAACTCCATAGGATTTTTAACTCTTTGGGACTTAATTGTATTTAATGTATTAATAATTTAGTTTATTTATAGGTCAAGTTGAGAAGAACCAGTATCTTGACAATTTTGAGTCCTCCTCTCTATAGTGAGGATATAAAATATAGTCTCACTTATTTGGTTTTTAATTTCTTTCATCAAAGTTTTATAGTTTTTCTCATATCTTGTACATATTTTCCCAGATTTATACTTCAACAGTTAATTTTGGGGGTTAATAATGTAAATGACATTGTAGTTTTTTCTTATTTCAAATTCTCCTCATTTATTGCTAATGTATAGAAAAGTAATTTATTATTTCCAGGACTGTTTTTCTCTTTTTTTTGGTAAATTCTTTTATCTTCTACATAAAGTTATTTCATTTTTGAAAAAATCAGTTTTCTTTTTTCCTCAATCTATTTACTTTCAAATTTCATTTTCTTGTCTTATTTCAGTAGCTATAATGACCAATGTAATGTTGAAAAGCAGTGATGCAAGGGGACTTTTGCCTTGTTTCTAATCTTAGCAGGAAAGTTTTGGGTTTCTTACAGTTATGAATTTTGTCATATTGGGGTTTTTGTAGTTGTTAACAAGTTAAGAAAAGTCTTTTCTATTTCTTTTTTACTGACAGTTTTTATTATGAATTAAATTGCATTTTGTTAAATGCTTTTCTGCATCTATTGACATGATTACATAATTTTTTAATTTATTCACATCACTAAACTGTAGTTTAGTTACATTATATTAACATATATGATGGATTACATTAATCAAATTTTTGAATGTTGAACCAGCTTTGCATAAAAGGAATAAATCCCACTTGGTAGTGGTGTACAAGTCTTTGTATACATGTTGGATTCAATTTGCTAATATTTGTTGAAGATTTTGCATCTATGTTTATAGTAGATATCAGTCTTTTAGTTTTCATTTCTTGTAATATCTTTGGTTTTGCTATTAGAGCAATGCTTGCCTCCTAGAATGAGTTAGGAAATATTTCCACTACTCTTATTTTTGAAAGAGATTGAAGGAAATTGGTATAATTTCTTCCTAACACATTTGGTAGAACTCACAAGTGAACCCAAATGAGCCTTGTGCTTCCTGTTTTTACATGTTCTTATTTATTGGTTCAGTGTCTAATATAGTTGAGATGTTGTCCCTGCCCAAATTTCATGTTGAAACATAATCCTCAATGTTGAAAGTGGAACCTGATAGAAGGTGACTGGATCATGGAAGCAGATTTCTCATGAATTGGTTCAGTACCACCCACGTAGAACTGTACCTAAGTTAGTGATTGAGTTCTAGTGAGATATGTTTGTTTAAAAGTGTGAGTCACCTTCCTTGTTTGTCTGTTTTTCAGAATTTTTTTCCCTTTGCTTTTCAATATTGATGGTTTCTATTGAGATATCTCCAAGCTCAGAAATTCATTCTTCAGCTATTCCTAGTCTACCACTAAACCCATCAAAAACATTCATTTCTCATACAGTGCTTTCGATCTCTAAAATTTACTTATGTTATTTCTAAAATTTTTAATCTCTGTGTATATCTATCTGGTCTTGCATGTTGCCTCCTTTATCCACTATGGCTCCTGGCATCCTAATTATAATTATTTTAAATTTCTGTCTGATAATTCCAACATTTCTGCTGTATTTAGGTCTTGTTCTCACGTTTGCTCTGTCTCTTTAACTTAATATTTTTATTATGTCTAGTAATTTTTTCTTGATTGCTAGATAAGTTGTCTCAGTAAAAGAAAGCCTATAAATAGGTATGCTGTAAGGTCTGGGAGAGTGGAAGTAGGTCTGTCTTTTACTGAGTTTGTACCTCTAGGCTGTGAACTTCACATGTGTTTCTCAGGGCTGTTCCCTTACCTGTTCCCTTACTTTGGTGGGACATAATCACTAGAGTATTTCCTTTTTTTTTTCATACAGAACGGAAATGCTGACTAGAGCTAAGTAATTTTCCTTCTCCAAGGTTAGACTTTAATAAAACTCCAGCAGGTTAGACTCTGGTTAGTTTTTTTTTCTGAGAGCAGAGCTGGTTAAGAACAGAATGCTCTGCTATATTTTTAAATGGTTCCTTTACACCTCTCCTTCTAGAGGCACAAAGGTTTTGATATTTTTTTTTTTTCTATCAGTATTCACTGTGACAACCTGGTCCATCTCTTAGAGGTAAAATCACAAAAGTATGGGAGCTCCTGATGACTGCATCTCTCTAGAGGTTCTCCTGCCTTGACACTCATTCCTGCAGAGGTTCAGGCTAACAGTCTTTCCATTTTGGGAGCAGTCGTTTTCCCTGTGACCACACCTCTCTAATAGAGCTAAAATTAGTTGATTTTTCAATTTGTTCAGTTTTCACTTGTTTTTAGAATGGAGCCACAACTAAGAGCTTCTTACATGCCAAACCAGAAAAAAATGTGTGTGTCCATTTAAATTATTTTATTTTTTAAGTTATTTAAGACATCACATACACTTCTGTTATTTTATTTATTACTCTGAATTTAATGCTTTGCAATAGAGCTTTTTGCTGTACAGAAATGTTCTAGGGCTGCGCTGTCCAATAAGGTAGTCACTTACCACATATGTCTATTGAGCACTTGAAATGTGGCTAGTGTGACATATTAATTAAAGCTTAAGCTTCATTCAAATTTAAATAGACAGTGACTGAACTATTGAAAAGAATAGCATAGAAACTATAACCTGAATCCTTGACATACCATAATCTAGTGTAATTTTGTCTTTTTAGCTTATTCACTGATGATATTTAGTCCTTCAGAAACTTTATTTACTACTTTTCTACTAATTTATATACTTACATAAACACCAACACATGTGCAAACATATATGTGTGTTTATGAGATAATTTTTTAGTTTCAATAGCCTGTATATAAACAAAAACATATATAAAACATATATATGTATACACACGTATGCAGATATGTATGTATATGTATGTATGCGTGTACATGTTTATTTGCAATTTCATTGCTGTTAATTTCATTCTTCATCCCTGAACTTTCATTTGGTGTCATTTTTCTTCCACTTAAGGAACGTTTTATTGCTTTTTTTAATGAAGTTTTTCTTGTGGCAAAGTCCTGTTAACTTTGTATGCTACCTTTGTTCTGGAGGGATGTCATCTCTAAATACACAAGTCCTGGGTTGGCAATCATTTTCTTTCAGCACATTGTAGATTTGTTTTATATTCTCTGTTACAAAGTCTAAATATTTATCTTTTGAAGATAGTCAGCATTTTTTCCTTTTTGTAGATGTTCTACAGATTTTTAGTGATGTTTATGCATGTAGTTTCTTTCTATTTTTTTGCCTTGAGGATTTTTTTTGTTTGTTTTTATTCTTGTTTGATTTATTCAATACGTGCTTAGATTTCTTTAACAAATTTTGAAAACTTCAGATGTTACTTCATATATTACTTGTCTTCCATCCTCTTTTCTCATTTTAGTATTTTGAATAACTAGATACTTGAGCTTCCTGTTTTAAGCCTTATCCTTGTAACATCTTTCTACTTCATACATTTATTTCGTTCAGCTTTATTTTGGATATTTTTCCCTCATTTATATTCCAGTTCACTAATCCTTTTTCAGAAATATCTATTGTTTTCAATCAAGTTTTATTCCTTATTGTGGTTATTATTTTGCTTATTGTTCTAGAAATCTTTCTTGGTTCTTTAAAATATCTGATAAGTATTCAAAAAAATATTTACCACTCCCTAAAACCTGCTTTAGTTTTGTATTTTATTTTGCAAACATAGGAAGCATAGTTTTTCCAAATTCTGTGTAGTATAGTTCTAATTTCTGGCTACCTATAGTTATTTTCTATTGTATATGATGATTTTTACTCATGTTGCCTTGCCTTTCTGTGTCTCTAGTTATTTCTGGTTAAGTTTGAAAAATTGTGACAAAGCATATGTGATCTATGATGTTGTTTGTTGAGAACTTTTATTTGCTCCTTTTGGGTGCCCAGATGTGCTAAAACCTTACAGAATACCATAATCCAGTTTTGAAGATTGAGCTATTTCTATGATGCTTTAGAAACAAGTTACTCAATATTATACTGAAGTTTGCACAAGTGCCTGCTTACTGCTATTTAATCCTGTCCCAATCATGAATCATTTGGATCTCTACACATGGTATGGGGATTTTACTAAGACACCACACAGGTGTGCCTTGAATGCCAACATTTATACCCCAAACAGATGACATTGTAAAAATCCAATCTCTCAGTTCTACTTTTGCATTGGCAAATAGTGAAGAGCAACAGTAGCCACAAAAATCATGGATTACTAATCTGGGTGTTTCTCTTCTGCCTTCAGCTTAATCTTGGCCTGATAGCTTTGGAGACTAAAACAAACAGACACATAAACAAACAAAACCTTACACACTCTTCTACTAAACCCTATTGATGCTGAAGCCTGTACCTAGAACACATATTTGAATGGAATTATATTGACTGATGGGATACCAGCATAATCACTGGAGCTGGGAAAAAGACAAACTACCAAAGATCCCACACTTTCCAATTTTTCTCACAGTAATGATAATCTAAAGACTGTCAAGCATATGACCTCCGGGATGAACAAAATACCTTAGTGGCTTACTTTAGATAGATTACACTACTTGTTACATCTCCATTTATTTCTTGAGAAGATAATGATTTGTGGAAGAAACATTCCACCAATCTAACATTGCCACTATGATTTTGACATGAGACTCTTTATATAACTTTATTATAATTATTCTCTGAATGGAAAGTAGACTTTTATTTTTAAATTGCTAAATCAAAATGTTCTTTTTTATTCAGACAAAAGATTTCTACAATTTATATCAGATTCTTGTGTTTTGCTGATGTCTCTTATTTTACATCAAAAACATTTATATTCTAAATATTAAACAAAACTTGTATATGTATATGTATAAATGTGAAAATATTTTCTGTGCATCGAACACATAGGAATTTTAAAACCAAACCATTTAGGAAATTGTATCTTCAAAGACACAAATTGTAAATTTAATGGTAAATCTTCCCTCTACCTTTTGTTGAAGCTCATTCCAAAGCAGAGACATTAATGATTTTAATTGGACAAAATAGCCCACATAGTAAGAAATTATTATGTACAAAATGCAAATGAGTAATGAATTAGGAATTACAAAAGTAAAACCAGAAACGTAAAAAAACTTCTCCTTTGGAAGGACATCATAGTGAAGTCTTTAAAAATCCCTATAGTGGTGCATGTCAGGCTCGCTCCACTAAAATGCAGAGTTGTGATTAGATAATCAAAGCTTTGAAGATATTATTCTTCCAAGTGAGAGACCTTAACAGTATAATGATATAATTGATTTTCATTAATTATTTAAAGGGTGGTCAAAAAGGCAAGATTATGCAATCAGGTTTGAATTTTCTGAATGAAAGCAGCCTTTGACATATATCCTTAGCAAAGCAACATGTGTCAAAGTCATCCTGGGCTAGTCTTCCAATATTTAGTCAGTAAACTATGAAAAAAAGGGCCTTTTTCCAAAAAAGGGGGGCCTTTGACAAAGGCTGGTAAGCAGAGTCAAAAAAGCACTATTTGCTATGATTAAGGAGTTCCTACTTAAATATTATGAAAGAAAAAAGTTGATGTATGTTTGCAATAATGTGCATTATATAATAGTGTGGATTATATATCATGTGCAGTTCTAGAACAAAATGCAAAGACAATAGCCAGCCTCATGTATTCCAAAGTGTTGACACAGGTGGTAATTACAGCATTTATTGTGTAAAGCTGTTAATGTTGATTAGCTCATTTAATCTTTAACATAGCTCTCCTCTGAGTTAGAAAATGCTGTTCCTTTATTCTTATATAAAAATGAAAAACATAGAAGCTTAATAAAATTGTCTAGTGTCCTAAAGTTAATAAATACAACAGCCAAAATTGGGATCCACCTAATCTTGCTTCAGAGTCAGCTGTTATAAAACTGCATTTAAGTTATTTTTAAGGAATAAGAAAATGTGTAATAAAAGATCAAAAGAAAGCCACCCAGGCTTTCTTGAGATGAGACAGCTAAGGTCATGAAAAAGTAAGATTCCAGAGAGTGGGGTCAGAATCCACTGGGCATCATCAGGAAAACATCGATGCTGCTCAAAGAAGGAACAAGCAATCTCCAGCTCTATGAAGCATTTCCTGAAGAAGGGTAGTCAAGGGTATAGGTGGACTTGGAGAAGAAAGGAACAGCATGAATATTCAATTGACTTTCTAGTTCTCTGGCTAGGAAGCATACTTTGGATTTTTAATATCATTTGGGAGGTTAATAAGGAGCAAGTTGCTAATGAAAACAACGAATTTCTCTGAGCTTAACTTCACATAAACAAAACCTGATGCAAATGCAGTGCTACATTTCAGTACAGTCCCAGTGCATCTCCAGAACTCTTTAGCTCGTTTGGTTATAGAGCAAACTGGGAGAACACCATTTATTGGGCAAAATAGCAGGTTACACTGAGGTGGGTGCATGAACACAACAGAAATATATATATATATATATATATATATATATATATATATATATATTTTTTTTTTTTTTTTTTTTTTTTGAGACAGAGTCTCACTCTATCGCCAGGCTGGAGTGCAGTGGCGCGATCCCCGCTCACTGCAACTTCTGTTTTCCAATTTCAAGCAATTCTCCTGCCTCAGCCTCCCAAGTAGCTGGGACTACAGGCATGCACCACCACGCCTAGCTAATTTTTTGTACTTTTAGTAGAGACGGGGTTTCACCATGTTGGCCAGGATGGTCTCGATCTCTTAACCTCGTGATCCACCTGCCTCGGACTCCCCAAGTGCTGGGATTACAGGCGTGAGCCACCATATTTCTAATACACACCCCCATCTGACTTGGATGAGCTGGAGGTTTTACTCATCATAGTTACTCTGTAATCTAGAATATTATAGGCTTCATTTTGAAATATATTTATAAGACTATTGAACTAGGAGGATAAACTATGGAGAATTGCATACTACCTCTTAAAAGCTTCCATCTAGGAAGGAGACCCACAATTTCTTTTGGCCAAAGGATGTCATACGGTCTTGCTTACCTTCTAAGGGGGCAGGGAAGTGAAATGCTCTAATGCTTGGAAATATATGGTCAATGAAACAAATGTCTGCCACACACAGATTAAGTAGGACACAAAAGCCCTGGAGATTTAATGGCCATTTCTCAAACAATCAGGTATTAAAAATGGGTCAGAAAGTGAGTGTATTCTAGGTAGCATAACTTAATGGGTTTCCTTTCAGAAATAACATATTATAATGTATTGGGAGTCTTTTTTTTTAATTTTAAAAAAGTGTAAAAAATTTATTTTGAAGTTTTGTATCATTTCTACATGTAATATCTCCTCTAATATTTTGTAATCAATTTATTCAATTGTTTTCCATTTTTGCAGATCTCATCAGTATTTTTTTTAGATTCTTTTTTTTTCTTTAATTTTACTTTAAGTTCTGGGGTACATATGCAGATCTTGCAGGATTGTTATATAGGTATACACATGCCATGATGGTTTGCTGCCTCCATCCCCCCGTCACCTACATTAAGTATTTCTCCTAATATTATCCCTCCCCAAGCTTCCCACCCCCTGCTATCCCTACCCTAGCCCCCCACCTCCCAACAGGCTCCAGTGTGTGATGTTCCCCTCCCTGTGTCCATGTCTACTCATTGTTCAACACCCACTTACGAGTGAGAATATGCAGTTTGGTTTTCTGTTCTTGTGTCAGTTTGCTGAGAATGATGGTTTCCAGATCCATCCATGTCCCTGCAAATGACATGAACTCACCCCTATTTATGGCTGCATAGTATTCCATGGTATACATGTGCCATATTTTCTTTATCCAGTCTATTTTTCATGGGCATTTAGGTTGGTAACAGGTCTTTGCTTCTGTAAAGAGTGCTGCATTGAACATACACATGCACGTGTCTTTATAATAGATCTGTTTACAATCCTTTGAGTATATAACCAGTAATGGGATTGCTGGGTCAAATGATATTTCTATTTCTAGACACTTGAGGAATTGCCACACTGTCTTCCACAATGGCTGAACTAATTTACACTCCCAGCAACTGTGTAAAAGCATTCTTATTTCTCTACATTGTCTCCAGCATCTGTTGTCTCCAGATTTTTTAATGATTGCCATTCTAACTGGCATGAGATGGTATCTCAATGTGATTTTGATTGGCATTTCTCTAATGGCCAGTGATGATGAGCATTTTTTCTATGTTTGTTGGCCACATAAATGTTTTCTTTTAAAAAGTGTCTGTTCGTATCTTTTGCCCACTTTTTGATGGGGTTGTTTTTTTCTTGTAAATCTGTTTTGGTTCTTTGCAGATTCTGGATATTAGTGCTGTATCAGATGGGTAGCTTGCAAATATTTTTTCCCATTCTTTTGGTTGCCAGTTCACTCTAATGATTATTCCTTTTGCTGTGCAGAAGCTCTGGAGTTTAATTAGATCCATTTGTCTGCTTTGGCTTTTGTTGCCATTTCTTTTGGTGTTTTAGTCATGAAGTCCTTGCCTATGCCTACGTCCTGAATGGTATTGCCTATGTTTTCTTCTAGGGTTTTTATGGTGATAGGTCTTATGTTTAAATCTTTAATCCATCTAGAGTTAATTTTTGTATAATGTGTAAGGAAGGAGTCCAGTTTGAGCTTTCTGCACATGGCCAGCCAGTTTTCCCAACACCATTTATTAATCAGGGAATCCTTTTTCCATTGCTTGTTTTTGTTAGGTTTGTCAAAGATCAGATGGTTGTAGATGTGTGAAGTTACTTCTGAGGCCTCTGTTCTGTTCCATTTGTCTATATCTCTGTTTTTGAACCAGTACCATGCTGTTCTGATTACTGTAGTCTTATAGTATAGTTTGAAGTTAGGTAGTGTGATGCCTCCAGCTTTGTTCTTTTTGCTTAGGATTGTCTCTCCTAGGTAGGCTCTTTTTTGCTGCCATATGAAGCTTAAGGTAGGTTTTTTTTTTTTTTTTCAGTTGTGAAGAATAGCAGTGGTAGTTTGATGGATATAGCATTGAACCTATAAATTACTTTGGACGGTGTGGTCATTTTCATGATATTGATTGTTCCTAACCATGAGTGTGAAATGTTTTTTCATCTGTTTTTTCATCTTTTCATCTCTCTTATTGCCTTGAGCAGTGGTTTGTAGTTCTCCTTGAAGAGGTCCTTCACATCCCTTGTTAGTTGTATTCTTAAGTATTTTATTTCTGTTTGTAGCAATTGTGAATAGGAGTTCATTCGTGATTTGGCTCTCTGTTTGTCTGCTATTAGTATATAGGAATGCCTGTGATTTTTGCATATTGATTTTGTATCCTGACACTTTGTTGAAGTTGCTTATCAGCTTAAGGAGATTTGGGGCTGAGATGATGGGGTCTTCTAAATATACACTTATGCCATCTGCAAATAGAGACAATTTGACTTCCTTTTTTCCTAATTGAATAATCCTTATTTCTTTTTTTTGACTGACTGCTCTGGATAAAACTTCCAATACTATATTGAATGGGAATGGTGAGAGAGGGCACCCTTGTCTAGTGCCAATTTTCAAAGGGAATGCTTCCAGTTTTTGCCCATCTAGTATGATACCGGCTCTTGGTTTGTCATAAATAGCTCTTACTATTTTGAGATTTGTTCCATTGATATCTAGTTTATTAAGAGTTTTTACCATAAAAGGCTGTTGAATTTTGTTGAATGCCTTCTCTGCATCTATTGAGATAATCATGTTTTTTTTGTCTTTGGTTCTATTTATGTGGTGGATTACGTTTATAGTTTTGTATATGTTGAACCAGACTTGCATCCCCGGGATGAAGCCTACTTGATCATGATGGATAAGCTTTTTGACGTGCTGTTGTATTCGACTTGCCAGTATATAACTGAAAATTTTTGCATCAATTTCATAATGGATATTGGCCTGAAATTTTCTTTTTTAGTTGTACCTCTACCAGGTTTTGGTATCTGGATGATGTTGGTCTCATAAAATGAGTTAGGGAGTATTCCCTCTTTTTTGTATTCTTTGGAATAGTTTCAGAAGGATTGGTACCAACTCCTCTTTGTATGTCTGGTAGAATTTGGCTGTGAACCCTAGACTTTTTTTGATTAGTAGGCTATTAATTGCTGCCTCAACTTCAGACCTTGTTATTGGACTATTCCAGAATTCAACTTCTTCCTGGTTTGGTCTTGGGAGGGTGTAAGTGTCCAGGAATTTATCCATTTCTTCTAGGTTTACTGGTTTATGTGCATAGATTTGTTTGTAGTAATCTCTGATGGTAGTTTGTATTTTGGTGGAATCAGTGGTGATATGCTCTTTATCATTTATTATTGCATCTATTCGATTTTCGCTCTTTTCATTTTTATTAGTCTGGCTAGTGGTCTTGGAGCTGAAAAACACAGCACGAGAACTTCACGAAGTGTATACAAGTTTCAATGCCAAATTGATCAAGCAGAAGAAAGGATACCAGAGATTGAAGACCAACTCAATGAAATAAAACATCAAGGCAAAATTAGAGATAAAACAGTCAAAAGAAACAAACCCTTCAAGAAATATGGGATTATGTGAAAAGACCTAATCTACATTTGATCAGTATACCTGAATGTGACAGGGATAATAAATCCAAACTGTAAAACACTCTTCAGGATACCCAGAAGAATTTCTCCAACGTAGTAAGACAGGACAACATTCAAATCCAGGATATATAGAGATATTTCTCAAGAAGTGTAACCTCAAGGCACATAATCATCAGATTCACCAGGGTTGAAATGAAGGAAAAAATGCTAAGGGCAGCCAGACAGAAAGGTCAGGTCACCCACAAAGGGAAACCCATTAGACTCACAGCAGATCTCTCAGTAGAAACCCTATAAGCCAGAAGAGAGGGGGAGCCAATATTCAACATCCTTAAAGAAAAGAACTTTCAACTCAGAATTTCATATCCAGTCAAACTAAGCTTCATAAGTGAAAGATAAATAAAATCCTTTATGGACAAGCAAATGCTGAGAGATTTCATCACCACCAGGCCTGCCTTACAAGAGCTCCTGAAGAAAACACTAAACATAGAAAGGAACAACCACTACCAGTCGCTGTGAAAACGTACCAAATGGTAAAGTTCATCAACACAATCAAGAAACTACATCTACTAATAGGCAAAACAACCAGCTAGTATCAAAATGATAGGGCCAAATTCACACACAATTTTAACCTTAAATGTAAATGGGCTAAATGCCCCAATCAAAAGACACAGACTGGCAAATTGGACAAAATGTCAAAACCCATTGGTGTGCTGTATTCAGGAGACCCATCTTACATGCAAAGACAAATATAGCACATATAGACTCAAAATAAAGAGATGGAGAAAGATTTGGAGAGAAAAAAAAAAAAA
>PVKP010029867.1:0-28549 GCA_004027715.1 Plecturocebus donacophilus | reverse complement strand
TGTTCCCATCTATGTGTAGTGCTTCTTTCAGAAGCTCTTGTAAAGCAGGCCTGGTGGTGATGTAATCTCTGAGTACTTGTTTGTTCGCAAAAAATTTTATTTTTCCTTCACTTATGAAGCTTAGTTTGGCCAGATATGAAATTCTAGGTTGAAAGTTCTTTTCTTTAAGGATGTTGAATGTTGGCCCCCACTCTCTTCTAGCTTGTAGGGTTTCTGCTGAGAGATCTGCTGTGAGTCTGATGGGCTTCCTTTTGTGGGTACCCTGACCCTTCTCTCTGGCTGCCCTTAGCATTTTCTCCTTCATTTCAACCCTGGTGAATCTGACGATTATGTGTCTTGGGGTTGCTCTTCTTGAGGAATATCTTTGTGGTGTTCTCTGTATTTCTTGGACTTGAATATTGGCCTGCCTTGCTAGGTTGGGGAAGTTTTCCTGGATAACATCCTGAAGAGTATTTTCCAGCTTGGATTCATTCTCTTTGTCACATTCAGGTACACCTATCAAACGTAGATTAGGTCTTTTCACATAATCCCATATTTCTTGGAGACTTTGTTCATTCCTTTTTCCCCTTTTTTCTGTCATCTTGCCTTCTCGTTTTATTTCATTGAGTTGATCTTTGACCTCTGATATCCTTTCTTCTGCTTGGTCAATTCGGCTGTTGAAACGTGCATGCTTCGTGAAGTTCTTGTATTGTGTTTTTCAGCTCCATCAATTCACTTATATTCTTCTCTAAGTTGTCCATTCTCGTTAGCATTTCGTTAAATCTTCTTTCAAGGTTCTTAGTTTCTTTGCATTGGGTTAGAACATATTCTTTTAGTTCACAGAAGTTTCTTCTTATCCACCTTCTGAAGCCTGATTCTGTGAGTTCATCACACTCATCTTCCATCAGGCCTTGTTCTCTTGCTGATGAGGAGCTGCGATCCCCTGTAGGAGGAGAGGCATTCTGATTTCAGGTGTTCTCAGCCTTTTTGCACTGGTTTCTTCCCATTTTTGTGGATTTATCCACCTGTCATGTTTGTAATTGCCGACTTTCAGATTGGGTCTCTGAGTGGACCTCTGGCTTGTTGGTTATGAAGTTTTTTCTGTTTCTTAGTTTTCCTTCAGCGGACGCCCCTTCCCCACAGAGCCGAGTCTTCCCGGGTTCAGCTGTGCTTGCTGTCCTTCCTGGGTTCAGCTGTGCTTGCTCTCAGTCCTCAGCGCTTCCAATTGCTACTCTCCTTGTGGGGATGGGACCAGCAGAGCCTGACTAAAAGGGCACCCAGTCCCATATACTCCGCACTGAGAAGTGCCGTGCCGGGGCACCGGCAAAACAGCTGTGCCTGCCAAAACAGTCGCGCTGATGACCTGTGTGGCTCCTTTGCCGGGAATCTCCCAGTTTGTGGGCATCAAAAATTCGTCTGCAATTGCGGCATCCACTCCCTCTCTGCGCTTTCACTGGGAGCTACAATCCTGAGCTGCTGCTACGTGGCCATCTTGGATCTCTCTCCTCCCAGTGATGAAGTTTTTCTGTTTCTTAATTTTCCTTTGGCGGATGCGTGTTCCCCACAGAGCCGGACCTTCCCGGGTTCGCTGTGCTTGCTGTGAAACTCTCAGTCCTCAGCGCTTCCAATTGCTATTTTCCTTGTGGGGATGGGACCAGCCGAGCCTGTCTGTCCGTATACTCCGCAGTGGGAAGCGCCGCGCTGGGGCATCAGCAAAACAGCCGCGCCGGCCAAAAGAGTCGCACTGGTGACCCGTGTGGCTCCTCTGCTGGGAATCTCCTGGTCTATGGGCAACAAAAGTTCGTCAGAAAGTGCAGCGTCCACTTGTTCTCTGTGCTTTCATTGGGAGCTGCATTCCTGAGCTGTTGCTAATCGTCCATCTTGGATCTCTCCCCCCCATTGTTTCTTAAACGTTCATGTTTAGTCCTTGATGTGCGAAATCTTTTTTTTTCTTCAAAATTTGTATTCATTTCCTTTAATGTGATGTCATTTCAGGTCCAAGAAAAAGAGTTGGAATCTACCACTAAATATGACTCCAGCACAGATTTTTCAGGAAAAGCTGCAGTGTTTTTTAGGTCAACCAGCCTTTTTAGAAACAAAAAATGAAATGGGCCTAAAATATAAACAGTTTACAGGTATGTTACGTATGTATGGTCTGACTCATGTGAGATTAATATAAACCTTATGATACCTTAAAAAGCTTATAAATGTCTACAAATGTATTAATACTTTGAAATAAGCTTATCAAGAATGAAAGTGTGATATTTATTTTTATTTTATTTTATTATTATTATTTTTTGAGATGGAGTCTCACTCTGCCACTGAGGCTGGAGTGCAGTGGTGTGGTCCTGGCTCACTGTAACCTCTGCGTTTCAGGTTCAAGCAATTCTTCTGCCTCACCCTCCTGAGTAGCTGGGATTACAGGGGTGGGCCACTATAGCTGGCTAATTTTTGTATTTTTGGTAGAGACAGGTTTCCACCATGTTGGCCAGGCTGGTCTTGAACTCCTGGCCTCAGGTGGTCCACTTACCTTGGTTTTCCAAAGTGCTGGGATTATAGGTGTTAGCCACCATGCCTTACCCAAAATTGAAAGTATGATATTTATACTTAACCATGGGAACACCCAAAATTGATGCCAGCTTAAAATGAGGGTTGATAACTGAATGATTTTCTGATTTTCCTTACATATCCTTTTTTTTTTTTTTAATATTAAAGTAGCTTTCTTGATGCCACAGTGTTACAGCTCTGTGACTTCTCCTGTAGAGCAGGGCCACCCCAGAGACTATGTTGAAAGTAGTCTTCATACATACCTTTACACTAATTATATTTCACTTCATTTGTATCATTTTCTTTTGCAGCTGTAGAATCTCAGACGTGGAAGGGTACTTAGGAGTGATTTATTTCAATTCTCACCTAGTGCATCAATGATAGAGTTTTTTATTTGAAAAGTTCAAAATGGTATTAAACAATTAAAAAGGATACAATATTACACGTATTACATAGGTTTACACAGGAATCATATAAAATTTATCTGTTTACAGTTGGAGAAATTTAGTTAAAAAGTAATGAAATCAGTCACTTAATGTCGTATATTTAATAGTAAAACCAGGATGACTATGAGGCCCCTCTGTTTTTATTGGTGCTTTGCTCCAATAAGGAGTGAGACTTCCAACTCTAGATTTCTAAAACTTATAATGTTTCTGTTTTGAGAGAACCTATAATACTTGGAAATCTGACTATAAACTTTTCTTTAATAATTTTCTGTGCAGTTCTTTTGTGTTAATTAATGAAAAGATATTACTATGTGAAAGTTGGATTTTAAAGAAATGACTAAAAAATCCCCAGTCTGAACTTTTGAGTTTTGGCAATATGTTGTTTTAGATGACCTGAAAACTCCCACAATAAATTCATAGGTAGAATGTGTTTCTAGATAAAATATAAAAAATATCCATTTGAAGGCCAAGCTTTAAAGAGTGTAAGGAGAATTGCCAGAGGTCAGAAACAACAAGCAAATAAAAACTCAAAAGAGTTGAGAGGATGATCCAAGATGGCCGAATAGGAACAGCTCTGGATTGCTGTTCCCAGCGAAAACGCAGAGGGTGAGTGATCACTGCATTTCCAAACGAATTTTTACTGCCCAAAGACCAGGAGATTCCTAGACGAAAAAGCACCACGAGTCTCTGGTGCAGCTGTTTCAGCCAGTGCAGCTGTTTCAGCCAGTGCAGCAGGTCTCTGCACAAAAACTCACACAAATCCAGGCACTGGTTCAACTGGTGACTGGAATGCCTGGGAGACAGTCACCCATTCAACTGGAAAAAAAGGGGTTGAAACAGGGAGCCAGGTGAACTGTCTCAGCTGGTCCCACCCCTACAAAGACTAGCAATCTGAAATGCTCTGGACTGAGAGTTTCACAGCAAGCACAGCTGGACCCGGGACAGTCTAGCTCTGTGAGAGGAGGGGCGTCCACCACTACCGAGACAGTCCACCACTACCGAGCAGTCCACCACTACCAAAGCAGTCCACCACTACAGAGACAGTCTGCCATTACTGAGGCAGACCGCCATTACCAAGGCAGTTCTAACTATACCCCTGTAAAGAAAACTGCAAGGAAGTTCACACAGCAGCTGGGCAGAGCCCACAGTAGCTCAGCAACAGCTCTGCTGGCAGACTGTGACTAGGCTACCTCCTTGCTGGGCAGGGCATCTCTGAAAAAAGGCAGAAGCATGAGTGGAACTTATAAATAAAGCCCCACCTTCCCGGGACAGAGCACCTGGGAAAAAAACGTAGTTATGAGTTCCGTTGCGGCAGACTTAAACATATCTGCCCAGCAGCTCTGAACGGAACAATGGAGCTCACAGCTCAGCATTTGAGCTCCTATAAGGGACAGACTGTCTCCTCAAGTGGCTCCCAGACCCCCCTGTATATCCAGAGACACTTCATAAAGGACAGCTCAGGCTGACTTCTGGCGGGTATCCTTCTGGGACAGAGGTAACAGAAGAAGAAACTGGCAGCAACCCTTACTGTTCTGCAGCTGCTGCAGGTGATCCCCAGGTAATCAGGACCTGGAGTGGACCTACAGCAGTCCTACAGCACAGGGGCCTGACTGTTAGAAGGAAAACTAAGAAACAGAAAGAAATAACTTCATCAACAGAAAGGATGTCCAGAGACACTATCTGAAAGCCACCAACTACAAAGACCACAGGTAGATAAATCCACAAAGATGGGAAGAAACCAGCACAAAAAGGATGAAAACAGCCAAAAGCAGAATGCCTCTCCTCCTCCAAGGGATGACAACTCCTCACCAGCAAGGGAACAAGGCTGGATGGAGAATGAGTCTGATGAATTGACAGAAACAGGCTTCAGAAGGTGGGTAATAAGAAACTTCTCTGAGCTAAAAGAACATGTTATAACCCAATGCAAAGAAACTAAGAACCTTGAAAAACGGTTCGATGAAATGCTAATGAGAATAAACAGCTTAGAGAGGAATATAAATGAATTGATGGAGCTGAAAACACAACACGAGAACTTCACAAAGCATACACAAGTTTCCATAGCCGAATCGACCAAGCAGAAGAAAGGATACCAGATATTGAAGATCAACTCAATGAAGTAAACCGAGAAGGCAAGATTAGAGAAAAAAGAGAAAAAGAAATAAACAAAGCCTCCAAGAAATATGGGATTATGTGAAAAGACCTAATCTACATTTGATAGGTGTACCTGAATTTGATGGAGAGAATGAATCCAAGCTGGAAAACACTGTTCAGGATATTATCCAGGAGAACTTTCCCAACCTAGCAAGGCAGGCCAATATTCAAGTCCAGGAAATACAGAGAACACCACAAAGATATTCCTCAAGAAGAGCAACCCTAAGGCACATAATCATCAGATTCACCAGGGTGGAAATGAAGGAAAAAATGCTAAGGGCGGCCAGAGAGAAAGGTCAGGTTGCCCACAAAGGGAAGCCCGTTAGACTCACAGCAGATCTCTCAGCAGAAACCCTACAAGCCAGAAGAGAGTGGGGGCCAATATTCAACATCCTTAAAGAAAAGTCATATCCAGTCAAATTAAGCTTCATAAGTGAAAGAGAAATAAAATTCTTTATAAACAAGCAATTACTCAGATTTCATCACCACCAGGCCTGCTTTTCAAGAGCTCCTGAAAGAGGCACTAAACATAGAATGGAACAACCAGTACCAACCACTTCAAACACGTGCCAAATGGTAAACAGCATCAACACAATGAAGAAACTGCGTCAGCTAATGGGCAAAACAACCAGCCAGCATCAAAATGGCAGGATCAAATTCACAGATAACAATATTAACTCTAAATGTAAATGGGCTAAATGCCCCAGTCAAAAGACACAGACTGGCAAATTGGATAAAAAGTCGAGTTCATCAGTGTGCTGTGTTCAGGAAACCCATCTCACATGCAAGGATACATATAGCCTCAAATAAAGGGATGAAGGAAGATTTACCAAGCAAATGGTTAGCAAAAAAAACAGGAGTTGCAATCCTAGTCTCTGATAAAACATACTTTAAACCAACAAAGATCAAAAGAGACAAAGAAGTGCATTACATAATGGTAAAAGGATCAATGCAACAAAAAGAGCTAACGATCCTAAATATATATGCACCCAATACAGGAGCACCCAGATATATAAAGCAAGTTCTTTTTTTTTTTGAGATGGGGTCTTGCTCTGTTGCTGGCTGAAGTGCAGTGGTGCAATCTTGGCTCACTGCAACCTCAGCCTCCTGGGTTCAAGCAATTTTTCCACCTTAGCCTCCTGAGTAGCTGGGACCACAGGCGCGTGCCACCATCCCGGCTAATTTTTCTGTATTTTTAGTAGAGATGGGGTTTCACCATGTTGGCTAGGATGGTCTCGATCTCTTGACCTCGTGATCCGCCCACCATGGCCTCCCAAAGTCCTGGGATTACAGGCTTGAGCCACCACACCCAGCTGCAAGTTCTTAATGACCTACAAAGAGACTGACTCCCACACAATAATAGTGGGAGACTTTAACACTCCATGTCAATATTAGAACAATGAGACAGAAAATTAACAAGGATATTCAGAACTTGAACTCAGACCTGGGCTAATAGACATTTACAGAACTCTCCACCCCAAATCCACAGAATATACATTCTTCTCAGCACCACATCACACCTACTCTAAAATTGACCACATAATTGGAAGTAAATCACTCCTCAGCAAATGCAAAAGAATGGAAATTATAACAAACAGCCTCTTAGACCACAGTGCAATCAAATTAGAACTCAGAATTCAGAAACTAAATCAGAAACTGAACAACTGGCTCTTGAATGTTGACTGGATAAACAAATGAAGGCAGAAATAAAGATGTTCTTCTAAAGCAACGAAAATGAAGACTCAATGTACCAGAATCTCTGGGACACATTTAAAGCAGTGTCAAGAGGAAAATTTATAGCAATAAATGCCCACATAAGAAGCAAGGAAAGATCTGAAATTGATACCCTGTCGTCAATATTGAAAGAGCTAGAGGAGCAAGATCAAAAAACTCAAAAGCTAGCAGAAAACAAGGAGATACAGACACAAAAAACCCTTCAAAAAATCAATAAATTGAGGAGCTAGTTTTGTGAAAAGATCAACAAAATAGACCACTAGCCAGATTAATAAAAAAGAAAAGAGAGAAGAATCAAATAGATGCAATACAAACAATAAAGGGAATCTCATCACAGGTTCCACAGAAATACAAACCACCATCAGAGATTACTACAAACAGCTCTCTGCACAGAAACCAGTAAGCCTGGAAAAAATGGATAAATTCCTGGACACTTGCATCCTCCCAAACCTAAACCAGGAAGAAGTCGAAACCCTGAATAGACCAATAACAAGGGCTGAAGTTGAGGCAGCAATGAATAGCCTACTAACCAAAAAAACCCAGGTCCAGATAGGTTCACAGCTGAATTCTACCAGACATACAAGGAGGAGCTGTTAACCACTCCTTCTGAAACTATTCCAAACAATCCAAAAAGAGGGAATCCTCCCCAAATCATTTTATGAGACCAACATCATCCTGATACCAAAACCTGGCAGATACTCAGCAAGAAAAGAAAACTTCAGGCCAATATCCACGTTGAACATAAATGGAAAAATCTTCAATAAAATGCTGGCAAACCGATTGCAACAGCACATCAAAAAGCTTATTCACCATGATCAAGTAGGCTTCATCCTGGGGATGCAAGGCTGGTTCAACATACGCAAGTCTATAAACGTAATTCACCACATAAACAACGAAAGACAAAAAACACATGATTATCAATAGATGCAGAGAAGGACTTCGACAAAATTTAACAGCTCTTTGTGCTAAAAACTCTCAATAAAGTAGGTATCAATGGAGCATTTCTCAAAATAAAAGCTACTTATGACAAACCCACAGCTAATATCATACTGAATGGGCAAAAACTGGAAGCATTCCCTTTGAAATCTGGCACTAGACAAGGATGCCCTCTCTCACCACTCCTATTCAACATAGTATTGGAAGTTTTAGCCAGAGCAATCAGGCAAGAAGAAGAAATAAAGGGTATTCGATTAGGAAAGGAGGAAGTCAAATTGTCTCTATTTGTAGATGACTTGATTGTATATTTAGAAGACCCTGTTATCTCAGCCCAAAATCTCCTGAAACTGATAAGCAACTTCAGCAAAGTCTCAGGATACGCAGTCAATGTGCAAAAGTCACAAGCATTCCTATACACCAATAACAGACTTAAAGAGAGCCAAATCAAGAATGAACTGCCATTCACAATTGTTACAAAGAGAATAAAATACCTAGGAATACAACTAGCAAAAGATATAAAAGACCTCTTCAAGGAGAACTAGAAAGCACTGCTCAACAAAATAAGAGAGGACACAAACAGATGGAGAAACATTCCATGCTCATGGTTAGGAAGAATCAGTATTGTGAAAATGGCCATACTGCCTAAAGTAATTTACAGATTCAATGCTATCGCCATCAAGCTACCAATGACCTTCTTCACAGAACTGGAAAAACCACCTTAAACTTCATATGGAACCAAAAGAGAGCCTGCATAGCCAAGTCAATTCTAAGCAAATAGAACAAAGCTGGAGGCATCACACTACCTGACTTCAAGCTATACTACAAGGCTACAGTAATCAAAACAGTATGGTACTGGTACCAAAACAGAGATATAGACCAATGGAACAGAACATGGCCTCAGAGGCAACACCACACATCTACAACTTTCTGATATTTGACAAACCTGACAAAAACAAGCAATGGGGAAAGGATTCCCTGTTTAATAAATGGTGTTGAGAAAACTGGCTAGCCATGTGCAGAAAGCAGAAGTTGTACCCCTTCCTGATACCTTACACTAAAATTAACTCCAGATGGATTAAATTCTTAAACATAAGACCTAACACCATAAATACCCTAGAGGAAAACCTAGGCAAAACCATTCAGGACATAGGCATAGGCAAGGACTTCATGACTAAAACACCAAAAAGCATTGGCAACAAAAGCCGTAATAGACAAATGGGATCGAATTGAACTCCAGGGCTTCTGAACAGCAAAAGAGACAATCATTAGAGTGAATCGGCAACCAACAGAGTGGCAAAAAATTTTTACAGTCTATCCATCTGACAAAGGGCTAATATCCAGAATCTACAAAGAACTAAAACAGATTTATAAGAAAAAAACAAACCCATTCAAAAGTGGGCAAAGGATATGAACAGACATTTTACAAAAGAAGACATATATGAGGCCAATAAGCATATGAAAAAGTGCTCATCATCACTGGTCATCAGAGAAATGTAAATCAAAACTACATTGAGATACCATCTCATGCCAGTTAAAATAGTGATCATTAAAAAATCTGGAGACAACAGATGCTGGAGAGGATGTGGAGAAATAGGAACAGTTTTACACTGTTGCTGGGAGTGTAAATTAGTTCAACCATTGTGGAAGACAGTGTGACGATTCCTTAAGGACCTAGAAATAGAAATTCCATTTGACCCAGCAATCCCATTATTGGGTATATATCCAAAGGATTATAAATCGTTCTGTTATAAAGACATAGGCACACGTATGTTCATTGCAGCACTGTTTACAATAGCAAAGACTTGGAACCAACCCAAATGCCCATCAGTGGTAGACTGGACAGGGAAAATGTGGCACAATAACACCGTAGAATACTATGCAGTCATAAAAACAATGAGTTCATGTCCTTTGTGGGGACATGGATGAATCTGGAAACCATCATTCTCAGCAAACTGACAAAAGAACAGAAAATGAAACACTGCATGTTCTCACTCATAGGCACGTGTTGAACAGTGAGAACACGTGGACATAGGGAGGGGAGCATCACACACTAAGGTCTGTCGGGGGGGACTAGGGGAGGGACAGTGTGGGGTAGGGAGTTGGGGAGGGATAACATGGAAAGTAATGCCAGATATAGGTGATGGGGATGGAGGCAGCATACTCCATTGCCATGTATGTACCTATGCAACAGTCCTGCTTGTTCTTCACATATACCCCAGAACCTAAAGTGCAATAATATATATGTATATTTAAAAAAAAAAACCCCAAAACTCAAAAGGGTTCCATTGCTTTCTCCTTAGCTGCTCTTAAATGAATTCCATTCTGTTAAAGAGAAATAGAAACAGACCCATTTAAATATCTGTACATGAAGCCCGGTGCAGTGGCTCACATCTGTAATCTGAAGCCAAGGCCAGCAGATCACTTGAGCCCAGGAGTTCGAGTCCAGCCTGGGCAATATGACAAAACCCCGTCTCTACAGAAAGTACAAAAATTAGGCGTGGTGGTACACGCCTGTAGTCCCAGCTACTTGGGAAGAGGCTAAGGTGGAAGAATCACTTGAGCCCGGGAGGTCAAGGCTGCAGTGAGCCATGACTGTGCCACTGCACTCCAGCCTGGGTGACAGAGTGAGACCCTTGTCTCAAAAAAATGAAACAAAACAAATATCCGTACATGAATGTTTATAGCAACTTTTTCATAGTAGCCAAAAATTGGAAGCACCTGAAGTGTCCATGAACGGATAAGCAAATTCCAATATATCTTTATAATAATATGCAGATAATAATACAAATAACATACAAATAATAAAGAACAAATTATAACATGTGACAACACAGATGAATTACAGAACCATCATGTTAAGAAGTCCCAAAAGAAGTCAGGAACAAAGACTTCATGCTCTGTGATTCCATTTCTGTGGACTTCTATAAAAAACAAAACTATAGGAGCAGAAAACAGATCAAGGGGTTGCCTGAGAATAAACAGAGAATTGGAGCATAAGATAACTTTTTGGAGTGATGGAAGTGTTATTACAGGCCAGTATAGATTTGTTTACTTTTATTGAACTATATACTTTAAAAAGGGTGAATTATATTGTATGTAAATTATGTCTCAACCTGATTCAGAAACAAAAAATTCAATAGATGGTTAAATTTAGGAGCAAATTTGTGAACTGGAAATGATAAATCTGAGCTATATGTATATATAATATATATAAAGAAATAAAAAATTTATACAAAATAGGGACATAGATTTAAAAAATATGAAAGAGAAGTTGAGCTTTGTAGAATATACAGAACAGAAAGACACAACATATATTTAATTGGAATTCCAGTATATCCACTTCAGATGCTGAATAGTGGCTACCTAAATTGAATATAGCAAAAATGTTAATATCAAGTATGAGAAGTCAGTACATGAGTGTTTGGCATATTATATTTTATGCTTTTCTATATTCTGTATTTTAATAGTATGCTTAAAATATTTCATAGTAGAAAAATCCCTGAGTTTCCGGTTCTACCACTGCATCTCATTGCATTTTGCCTTCTGGGACATACCCACATATATATAGATATTTGCATAGTTGAAGCCATACTATATGTATGACTATTTTGTGTTTTCCTGTTTCCCTCATAAGTCATTTTTATTAACATTATTACAAAAGTACTATCATGTACTATTAAGAAAAGGAGAAATGGCCAGGCGCAGTGGCTCACACCTGTAATCCCAGCACTTTGGGAGGCTGAGGTGGGTGGATCACCTGAGATCAGGAGTTTGTGACCAGCCTGGCTAACATGGTGATACCCCATCTCTACTAAAAATACAAAAATTAGCCTGACATGGTAGTCTGTGCCTGTAATCCCAGCTACTCAGGAGGCTAAGGTGGGAGAATTACGCAAACCTGGGAGGAGGAGGTTGCAGTGAGCTGACATCCTGCCACTGCACTGTAGCCTGGGCGATAGAGTTAGACTCTGTCCCCCCCCCAAAAAAAAAAAAGGAAAAAGTTATTCTGTCACTGCCTTCACATAATCTTGTATGTTGGTTTCTTTCCTGACGTTCTTTTTCCCATTAATATTTTTTCAATTATGTTTGACTCAGAGCTACATTGTAAGAATATTTTTATTGTATAGTTGTTTTTGCAATATCTTGTATAAAAATGTCTCATGTTCTTATCTATAATTTTTTTTTTTAGACGGAGTCTTGCTCTGTCACCCAGGCTGGAGTGTAATGGTGCGGTCTCAGCTCACTGCAACCTCCACCTTCTGAGTTCAAGCAATTCTCTTGCCTCAGCCTGCCAAGTAGCTGGGATTACAAGTGCCTGCCACCATGCCCGACTAATTTTTGTGTTTTTAGTAGAGATGGAGTTTCACCATGTTGGCCAGGCTGGTCTCGAACTCCTGACCTCGTAATCTGCCCGCTTCGGCTTCCCAAAGTGTTGGGATTACAGGCGTGAGCCACCGTGCCTGGCCCTTATCTATAATCTTAAAGTAACAGGATAGTTCATAATTTCTGTCTGTAAGTTTGTATGTTTTGCATGTCAACCAGCATGTTCATTCTTAGCGGTGAATGTTTTTAGATTTGAAATTTTATCCTTCAAAATGGGTAAGAAGTTTAATACAAGCTTTTAACTATTTTACCAAATGTTGTGTTTGATAGATCCCATTGAAGAGGAAGATGCAAATCTACTATTTGTTTCAATACAAGAAGTACTGAAAGCATCAGTTATGGCTGATGCAGATATTCTTTCGGAGACATTTCAACTTCTGATAGACTCTGCCAAGGACTTCAGTAAGAGACTGTGGGGCTTAGTGCCCGTCGGCTTGTATCTTCCAGCTCCTCCATTGTACTGTCCCCAGCCAGCTATTCTTAGTGAAGTAAGCTTATAGCATTAACTTTTTAATTAATTTAAAGTTGATTTTGTTGAGTTTTTAAAATAATCAACTGATAATCATCATGTTGAAAATTCAAGCTCTAAAGACAAACTTTTAGATCCCAGCTTTGGTGTTCACGAATGGTATAATCTTAGGGAATGCACTAAACTACTGTTTAAGTTTCCTTATCTGTAAAATGCAGATTATAATAGGACCTGTAATGGCATTTTTGTGAGGATTGAGATATCCTGTAAAAGATTCTAGCTCAGGACCTGGGACATACAGTAATTATTTAATAAATGTTAAAATTATTTTAACAGTATAGCATAATTAATCTTAGTATCCAGATTTTTAAAAATTGGGCATTTGTTTAGGGTGACAAATGAAATAGTGAGTATCAGAATTAGAAGCCATACATTATTTCAGTCTCTTATTTGTCTCTTTGTCTTTGCCTTTTCTGAAAGACTTGGCTGGTGTAGTGGCTCACACCTATAATCCCAGAACTTGGGAGGCCAGTGTGGGAAGATCGCTTGAATCAAGGAGTTTGAGACCAGCTTGGGAAACACGGTGAAACCTTGTCTCTCTAAAATATAAAAAATTAGCCAGGCATAGTGGCAAGTGCCTGTAGTTTCAGCTACTCGATAGGCTGAGGTGGGTAGATTGCTTGAGCCCAGGAGGCAGAGGTTGCAGTGAGCCGAGGTTGCACCACTGCACTTCCAGCCTGGGTGACAGAGTAAAACTCTGTTTCAAAAAAGGAAAGCAAGACTTATTTTTATTTGACTTTGGTTTAAAAGGTTTTTTTTTTTCCTGCACTATTCAATTGATAGTTCTATATTATAAATACTATATTCCTCTCAGAAACTTTTTCCTTGCTCTTATTAAAAAATCATAACATTATAATTAGCTGGTTCTAAGATTTATAATGTTATTGTAAATTACTTACATTTGTATTTTTAAGTATTTGATTAACATTTTGAAGTGGTTCTGTGTATTATTTTATTACCTCCTGTTTCAATATTGGCAACTTCTGCCTGTATCTAGTTTTCTATTTCTCATTTGTTCTCCTTAGTTATATTTCAATAGTCTAAAACATTTTACTTGTTGATATTACAAATGGAATAAAAAGTCCATAACGTTTCTCAATAATTCATCTTTTCTCTTGCATCTGAGTCTTTAATAATTGATTAGAAATTTGAAATGGCATTTAAAATTTTTTGGATAGCCTATACTGATAATAGTTTGCATAGTTTGTGTGGTTACTATCTTTATTAGTGCTTCATTTTATTCTTTTATATTAAAATAATTCTCCATGGTAACATTTCTTCTAAATGTCATTGTATATCAGTTAGAACCCCTTGTGTTGCAAGTAGTAGAATACCTGGTCAAAATGGTTTAAACAATAAAGGCATTTATTAGCTCACATAATGAAGAAGCCCAGTGGTAGGGCAGGCTTCTGATTTGGTTATGTTATCAAAGACTTGGGCTCTTTCACTCTAGTTTGTTTTCTGAGGTGTCACCTGAAGACTAGCTCCTCTTCTGGGAGCAGGATGGCCATTAAGGAAAGCTTCTAAGGATGCCTTCTCCATGTCCACAGCCACAGTGATTGAGACAAAGAAAGGCAGCAAAATTATTTCTGTCCCAGCATTCCAAGCAAGAGGATTGAGATTCACTCTTACTGAGACTGGCTTAGGTCATATGCCTGTCCTTTTAAACAGTCACTGTGGCTAGGCTTAACACAAGGTACTGCTTGGCCTGTGAATAGAACCTTCCTTGAGGTGGGATGAGCTTTCCCTCAATCATATTAGCCATGTAGGAGATTGACAGATATCCAAATAAAAACTGAGTACTGTTAAGAAGTGGTCAAGGAAGAAGGATGTTGGGGAAGCAGATGTTTACAATACTCACATTATCTCATTATCTGGGAAAATAATCTTTAGCTACTGGTTTGAGTAGCATTTATTCAACAAACATTTATTGGGTCCTACTATGTATCAGACTTGAGTGTGTACACTGTGGTCATATGAAGACAAATGACAAGGCCCTTTCTTCCTCTTGGGAGTTCCGAGTACAGTGGGATACAGGTATAAATTGATATGGAATACTTTGGTGAAAGCTACAATAGAAATGTGAAAGTGCTATTGTAGCACAGATGGATGGGCTTCACAGAGGAAGCGATATTGAAATATAAGTAGGATTCTTCCCAGTAGAGGAAGAGAAAAGACATTCTGCTTAGAAGGATCTGTAACATTCCACCAATGGAGTCTGGAGTGGCAGGCTTTAACTGTTCTAGGGTAAGACTGGGAACTAGGGTCAACTTATCCCTTTACACTGAGGGGAGAGAAACTTCCTCGATGCTAGGAATAGCCATAGTTGAAGTCTCAGAGCCTGTGCCTCAGAATTTTTCCTTTATGTATCTCCAGGAACATTCTAGTTTGAGAAGAAGTGAGCATCATCAGCCTATCTACGGTTGCTTTTTTGTTTTTGTTTTTTTTTGAGACAGGGTGTCACTGTGTGGCCCAAGTTTGAGTGCAGTGATCTGATCCTGGCTTACTGCAACCTCCAACTCCGGAGCTCAAGTAGTTCTCCTGCTTTGGCCTCCCAAAGTGCTGGGATTACAGGCGTGAGCCACTGTGCCCAGCCTCATTAGCCTATCTTTATTTTCATCTTAACATTCTAAATTTCCTTATTACTACCCACTAAAATGGATTGTTTTATTTTCCTCAGGAAGATGGTAATGATCTTCTTTTAAAAGCTGAAAAAGATAATCGCCAAAAGGTATCTGGAATCCTTCAGCGTGTTCTCCTGCTTTTCCGGGCTGCTCAGTGCTCTTTTCCTGTAGCACAGTGGTATATCTTGCAGCTGAGGTGGGCAAGAAAAATCATGCAGAAGGTATGGAAATGCCTTAGTCATTTACATGCTGTGTTAACTGAAATATACTAATATTTATATTATTGTTTTTATAATTGTGACATTTTTTCAAGGAGTCTTGCCCTATAAATCTGTAAATTTCAGGTTTATTCATAATAAGCAAACTAAACAGACCAGATTCTTCCCTTTGAAAGGTAAGGACTCTGAACTGGATCTCTAGGTTAGTTCCACCATGTCTGGCAAAAAATAGTGTAATCTAGTTTGTTAATTCCAGGGAATTACAGTTACTTTCCCCCAACTCCCCTATCATTGAAGACTGAAACTCATGACTTTCTCCCATTTCTCCTTGAGGTATTGTCTGTGTTCTGTGGGGGCTTCTGTGGGTTCAGAGAATGGAAAGTTATAGTTCATTCTCATTTGTTTCCATTCAGTAGTCTTCACTAGTAAGGGTCTCCTCCGCCTTGCTATTTTCTGAGATATGCAATTCAGTTTGATTCTTATCTGAGCTTTTGCCAGGTAGGACACCTGGTATGTCTCTTTATCCAGCTGTAAGTCCTTTGTAGGCCTGCTGTGTCTGTCTCTCTCTCTGAAATATGGAAATAAATTTCATCATCTCCAATTTTTTTTTTTTTTTGAGATGGAGTCTTGCTGTGTTGCCAGGCTGGAGTGCAATGGCATGATCTCAGCTCACTGCAACCTCCACCTTCTGAGTTCGAGCAATTCTGCTTCAGCCTCCTGAGTAGCTGGGATTACACATGTGTGCCACCACACCCAGCTAATTTTTGTATTTTTAGTAGAGACGGGGTTTCACCATTTTGGCCAGGATGATCTTGATCTCCTGACCTCGTGATCCACCTGCCTTGGCCTCCCAAACGGCTGAGATTACAGGTGTGAGCCACTGTGCCTAGCCCTCCAAATATTTTTAATTCAGTCTTAATTAAAATTAGATTAAAAATAATATAATTATTTTTAGTAGGAATCTTTAGAGAGACTTTGAGAAGTTATCTAAAATTATTTTTGAAAATTAGCCTTTTTTAGAGAAAAAGTTTGTGAAATTTGGATATAGTTTCTATAAAAATATAAATTAAAACTGTACTCATTTTATATTTTGGCATCACAATGGAAATGGAAAGTAGATAGATAGTGGTTGGTTTTCAGGGGTTAGGGAGAGAAGGAAGTGGGTGGTGACTGGTTTTGTTTTTCTTTTTGGGGTGATGAAAATGTCCTGGAATTAGACAGTGATGATGGTTGCCTAACTTTGTGAATATACTAAAAACCACTAACTGTACACTTTTAAAAGGTGAGTTTGATGACATGTGAGTTTTAGCTCAATTAAAAAAACGGTGCTGAAACAAAGATTCAAAACCATATTAGTTTTCTATTTCTACTCTAACAAATTAATACAAATTTAGCAGCTTAAAATAGCATCCATTTAATACCCCACAGGTTCTGTGCATCAGAACCACTACAGAGTGGTTCAGCTAGGTCCCTGCTTAGAGTCTCACAAGGCCAATCAAGGTGGCAGCAGGGCTACATTCTTTTCTAGAGACTCTAGGGGAACATCCGTTTACAGGCTCATTCAGGTTGTTGGCAGAATTCAGTTGCATGTGGCTATAGAACTGAGGTTCCCTATTTCCTTGCTGGCTCTCTCTCTGTCTCTTAATATCATCCTGGTAGTAAATGCTATTAATGTATTTGACAAGAAGTCTGTCATTAGCATGCTTCCCAGGAAATTTGATTAGATTGTCTTTCTGGAAGTGACTAACTGAAGGAGAAAATCAATTGCAAACCTGCTGTTAATGCTTCCTTCCCAGGTTTATGTCTCTTAGAGCCCTTTCCTGAAATGTGGAAATAAATTTGATCATCTCCAAATATCTTTAAATCAGCCTGTTATCTGTAGAAGCTCCCCTTTTTTATTCTTGATTTGTTAAAATAAAAACTAGATAATTTGTCCTGTACATATTCTAGATTTGTCTGATCATTTCTTCATTTAGTGTCATTTAGCTTGTTTCTCTTTTTTTTCCCTCTGTAAATTGATCATTAATCTGTGCTCATTGAGGTAGAGAGGTTTAAATAGATTGAGGTTCAGATTTTCTTTTTTAAAATTTTTTATTTTTTGAAACAGCATCTCACTCCGTCGCCCAGGCTGGAGTACAGTGGCATGGTCTCGGCTCACTGCAACCTCCACCTCCCAGGTTCAAGCGATTCTTCTGCCTCAGCCTCCTGAGTAGCTGGGACTACAGGCACCTGTCACCTTGCCTGACTAATTTTTGTGTTTTTAGTAGAGATGGGGTTTCATCATGTTGGCCAGGCTGGTCTCAAACTTCTGACCTCAAGTGATCTGCCCACCTCGGCCTCCCAAAGTGCTGTGATTACAGGCGTGAGCCGCTGTGCCTGGCCTCAAATTTTCTTAGAAATGAATCTTTCATAATTATTGTGTATTCCTCTGTTGCACTGTGTCATGTGGCACATGTGTCTGCTCATTTTACCTTTAGAGATGGGGAGATTGAGTTTGGATCATGTCACACCCTCTATCAAGTATCCCCATCAACCCATCAGCTTTTTGCTCTGTTAGCATTTACTGACTTTGTCTAGAGTCATTATTAGAGATTGCCAAATGGTATCTTTCTAATTCTACCATTTGTAGATTAGTTTTTCAAAAAGTTATATATGTAGGCATAAATGTTTTGTATTTGTTTTAGTTACTGTACACAGTTTTATTTGGAATGAGATTAAGATTCTTAAATTTATTTTCTTTGCTATGCCTGTGAGGAAAGCCAGGGACAAATAGCATTAAATTCTTCTTATACATGCAAAATTGTGTCAAGAGGGTGCAAATGATTTAGTTAGAAGCTTTCTTTTTTTGAGATAACAAGCTAGTGATTTTCATAAAGTAATGAAACAAATATAGCTTGTTTCATGTACTTTGTTTTTCATAGTGTGTGATTTCTTTTACTTGCCTGATTCTTTTATGGTTTCCTTTAAAAGTGCTTTATACTGTTGATAATTAACATATTTTGTTATTCTTTACTTTTAGATTCGAATGAAAGGATCCCTTCCTTCATTGAGTCCTTTTCCTCAGTCATTACTTAATTACTGTAAAGGAGGTATTGCATTCTTTAGACCTGGAGCAGCTGGAGATCCCAAGCTTGATGAAGTTTCCATTAGAGCGATAGGTTTGTCCAAAATGAACTGCTTGCTTAGACATTAGGCCTAAGTATGAATAATGGTATATTTTTCGTTAGATTTGGGAAAGTAACTACTAACTCTTCAAAGTACAGTATATTGTACTTTAACAGCTATGTATATACATATATGGTATATATGATAGTCAGAAATTTATTATATAAACAAATTGTGATACCTATCATTACTTTATTATTTAATTAATTTTTTTTTTTTGAGACAGGGTCTGGCTCTGTTGCCTGGGCTGGAGTGCAGTGGCATGAACTCAGCTCACTGCAGAACAGCTCCTGGGCTTAATCCATCTTCCCACCTCAGCCTCCTGAGTAGCTGGGACAACAGGTGCACACCACCACACCTGGCTAATTTTTGTACTTTTTGTAGAGACAGGGTTTTGCCATGTTGCCCTGGCTGGTCTTGATCTCCTCAGCTCAAGCAACCTACCCGCCTTGACCTTCCAAAATGTTGGGATTACAGGCATGAGCCATCATATTTGACCTAAATTTATTCCTCATTCATGGTCTGTGTCCAGTTATTTGCATAACAAGTTTAAAAGGTAAAACTTCAGATATCATTTCACTCTTTTCTTCTTAATCTTTAATCTTTATCAATTCTATTTATATTAAGCCTTGATCTTATCTTTAGACTTTAATTAAAATGTTTACTTTTGAGCTGGGCACACAGTGGTGTAATCCCAGGTACTTGGGAGGCTGAGGTGGGAGGTTGCTTGAGCCTAGGAGTTTAAGGCTATTGTGTGCAATAATTGCACCTGTGAATAGCCACTGCACTCTAGCCTGGGCAACATAGTGAGACCCTGTCTCTAAAAAAAAAAAAAGTTTATTCTTAACTCACTCATCCTTAGTACAATCTTACATGTCTTAGGGCTCAGATTGTCTGTGTTTCCAACTGTAATAGCATTGAAATGCTTCTTGATTCCTTCTCTCAGCTGTCATGAGCTTAGTTTCATAGACTCTTCATTCCCTGTAACAAAAGAACGGGCCAGGTGCAGTTGTCATCTGGAAAAGTATGTACAATCTCATTTCATTTCTAGGTCTGTAAGAAGTGAGTTAAATTCACAACAATCTCAGGTAAAAGATATTTGCTCATAAATAGGGACATAGTCCTTTGAAGTGATTTAAATAAAGATTTGAACATATATTTTTAATATTTTCATTTTGATCCTAGGTTCTATTTAATTATTATTTTGCTGGATTTGGTCTCTTGATTGTTGAGAAATGATTTTGGTAGATTAAAAAAGTTCTTTTCTGGCCAGTTGCAGTGGCTTATGCCTATAAACCCAGGCTGAGATGGGAGGATTTCTTGCTCCCAGGAATTTTAGGCTGCAGTGAGCTATGATCCTGCTACTGATCTCCAGCCTGGGCGGCAGATTGAGACCCTGTTTCTTAAAAAAAAACAAGGTTCCTTTCCTATTTTGTTACCTAAAATAGTAGATTTCAAACTCTTAATTTTATTTATTTATTTGTTTTTGAGACCGAGTCTCATTCTGTCACTTGGCTGGAGTGCAGTGGCACAATTTTGGCTCACTGCGATCTCCACCTCCTGGGTTCAAGTGATTGTCCTGCTTCAGCCTTCCAGGTAGCTGGGACTACTGGAACCTGCCCCTGCACCCAGCTAATCTTGTGTTTTTAGTAGATACAGGGTTTTACCATGTTGGCTAAGCTGGTAACTCCTGACCTCAGGTAATCCACCTGCCTCGGCCTCCCAAAGTGCTGGGATTACAGGAGTGAGCCACCATGCTAGGCCTAGGATTTCAAACTCTTTTGAAGTTTTTTACTATGAAAAATTTAAACCAAAGTAGAGATTTATGAACACTTGAGTACCTCTCATCCACCTGCAACAATTGTCAACATATGAAAGCAAATCTGAATACATCATAAGTACCATAAGTACTTCAGTATATGTAATGAACAGATGAGGTGTTTTTGAAAACCACAGTTCTTGATAAAATTTACAATCTTTAATATTATATATAGTCAGGCATGCTTAATGATGGAGATATGTCCTAAGAAATGTGTCATTAGACAATTTTGTTGTGTGATCATAGGGTATACTTAGACAAAAATAGCCTAGTGTACACTGAGGCTATATGATATGGCCTTTTGCTTCTAGACTACAAACCTGTACAAGAGGATTGCTTGAGCTTAGGATTTCAAGGCTATTGTGTGCAATGATTGCACCTGTGAATAGCCACTGCACTCCAGCCTAGACAACATCATGAGCCGTCTCTAAAAAGAAAAAAGTATTGCCATACTAAATACAGCAGTACTGAATACAGAATGTGACTATGCTGAATACTTTAGGCAATTGTAACACAATGGTAAGTATTTGTATATATAAACATATCTAAACATGGAAAAGGTACAGTAAAAATACAGTATAAAAGATTTAAAAATGGTAAGTATAGGACACTTACCATGAATGGAGCTTATAGGACTGGAAGTTTTTGCTCCAGGGGAGTCAGTGAGTGGATGGTGAGTTAATTTGAGGGCCTAGGACATTACTGTATACTACTGTAGACTTTATAAACACTGTACACTTAGACTATACTAAATTTATTAAAAACATATTTTTTCTTCCATAATAAATTAACCATAGCTTATTGTAACATTTTTACTTTATGAACTTTAAAAAATTTAAAATATTTTTGACTCTTGTAATTATACTTGGCTTAGGAGACATACATGTACAATTGTACAAAAATTATTATTTTTTTATATTAGAGATGCTGGAGTACAGTGGCATAATCATAGTATACTGTAACTTCAAAGTCCTGGGCTCAAAGGATTCTCCAACCTTAGCCCCTTGAGTACTGAACCACAGACTTGAACCACTGTACCAGCTAATTTATTTTTTATTTTTTGTAGAGATGGGGTCTCTGTTGCCCAGGCTGGCGTGCAGTGGGGCCATCAAAATGGCTCACTGCAGACTCCGCCTTCTGGGTTCAAGCACTTCTGCCTCAGCCTCCTAAATAGCTGGGCAACAGGCATGCACCACCATATTTTGTATTTTTAGTAGAGATGGGGTTTCACCATGTTGCGTAGGCTGGTCTTGCCCTCCTGAGCTCAAGCGATCTGCTTGCCTCTGCCTCCCAAAGTGCTGGGTTTACAGGTGTGAACCACTGTGCCTGGCCTAGTTTTTTTTTTTTTTTTTTTGTAAGATAGAGACAAGGTCTTAGGCTGGTCTCAAACGCCTGAGCTCAAGTGATCCTTCTGCCTCAGCCTGCCAAAGTGCTGGGATTACAAGTGTGAGCTACCGTGCCTGGCCAACCTTTTTTCTGCTGAAAAATTTTAAAAATTTATCTTTTACTCTTTAAACTTTTTTTTTAAACTAAGACACAGCATATACATTAGTCTAGGCCTACACAGAGTCAGGATCATCAGTATGTCTGTCTTCCACCTCCACATCTTGTTCCACTGGAAGGTCTTCAGGAACAATACCATGTTTGGAGCGATCACCTCGTATGGTAACAATGCCTTCTTCTGGAGTAACTCCTGAAGGACCTGCCTGAGGCTGTTTTACAGTTATTTTTGTAATAAATAGGAGTGTACTCTAAAATAATGATAAAAAGCGTAGTATAGTAAATACATTAACTGATAACAGTTTATGCTTATTATCAAGTATTTTGCATTTTGATTGATATATAAATCTTTCTCTTTTTGTGGTGTGAGCATAGCTCACTGCAGGCTTGACCTCCTGAGTTTAAGTGATCCTTCTACCTCAGCCTCCTGAGTAGCTGGGACTACAGGTGTGCACCACCAGGCCCGGTTAATTTTTTTTTTTTTTTTTTTCATTTTTTTGTAAAGACAGGGCCTCACTTTGTTGCCCAAGCTTCTCTCAAGCTCCTGGACTCAAGCAGTCTTATCTTGGCCTCCCAAAGTGCTGGGATTACAGGCTCCTGCCTGACCTATAAGTCTCTCTTAATCTGTAGAAGTTTCCTTGTCCCCATTCTTTTTCATGACATTTATTTATTGAGAAAACTAGATCATTTGTCTAGTAGAACCTGTTCCATTCTGGTTTCAGTTGATTACATCTTTTTGGTATTCAAACATGTTTGAACATGATTTAAAGTAAGTGCAGATTTTACAGTAAGGTAATACATGCACACACCCATATGAAATTGGAATGAAAATTTAATGAACTACCTTTACTTTTTTTTTTTTTTTTTTTTTTGAGATGGAGTCTTGCTCTGTTGCCAGGCTGGAGTGCAGTGGCGCAATCTCGGCTCACTGCAACCTCTGTCTCCTGATTCTTCACCTCAGCCTCCCAAGTAGCTGGGACCACAGGTGCGTGCCACCACACCCAGCTAATTTTTGTATTTTTAGTAGAGACGGGATTTCACCATGTTGGTCAGGATGGTCTCGATCTCTTGACCTCATGATCCGCCCACCTTGGCCTCCCAAAGTGCTGGATTACAGGCGTGAGCCACCACACCTGGCCTGAACTACCTTTACTCTTAATGTGTGCAATGCACTCCTTTTTCTTGTTTTTCTTTTCTTTCTGTTTTTTTTTTTTTATTATTATTTTTGAGATGGAGTCTCGCTCTGTCGCCCAGGCTGGAGTGCAATGGCTCGATCTCGGCTCACTGCAACCTCCACTTCCCAGGTTCAAGTGATTCTCCTGCTTCAGCCTCCTGAGTAGATGGGATTATAGGAGCCTGCCACCACGCCCAGCTAATTTTTGTATTTTTAGTAGAGATGGGGTTTCACCAGGTTGGCCAGGCTTGTCTCAAACTCTTAACCTCAGGTGATCCACCTGCCTTGGCCTCCAAAAGTGTGAGATTACAGGCGTGAGCCACTGCACCAGGCCACAAGGTGCTCTTGATATATTCTATTGTATTCTATTTTTAAGAGATGATTGAAACCACTTAGTTGATTATGTAGCCTAGTAATTAATAATAGATTGTAACCCACATTCTGAAAAACACAGATAAGGGATGTTTTTAGATAAGTCACTTTAGTGTGTTGTTGCATTGTATCTTGCTAGTTCTTGGCCTTAGTTCTATCCCAGCTTGCCTGTGAAATATGAAATAATGAAACACATCTGTCAGTAATGATGCCTTTCTCAAAAGATTGGACCATGCTCTCCTGACAGAATCTATGAGAATCTAATGTGTGGGGTGGGCTGTATTGTGAAAATGCTCATTGGAGACCCTGGTAGTCCCCCTGGAGCCATGTACCTACCATCCTCTCTCACTATTGGGATGAATAGAATGTGTAGAAGACCTGCTTTCTGCTCACTTTCCATAATGTCAAACTGTACTTTTTGGCTTTGTAATACTTATTTTAAAAAACATGTTAACTAACTCCCTAAAGAAAATGAAAATACTGACTAATATAAAAGTCAGATTATTGTAAAGATAAGGCTTATTTTAAAAATTAAGGCATAGACTAGGCACAGTGGCTCATGCCTGTAATCCCAGCACTTTGGGAGGCTGAAGCAGCTGGATCACCTGAGGTCAGGAGTTCGAGTGCAGCCTTGCCAACATGGTGAAACCCTGTCTCTACTAAAAATATAAAATTACCTGGGTATGGTGGCATACGCCTGTAGTCCCAGCTACTTGAGGGGCTGAGATGGGAGAATCACTTGAACCTTGGAAGTGGTGGCTCTAGTGAGCCAAGATCATGCCACTGCACTCCAGCCTGGGCAAGACAGAACAAGATTTATTTATTTATCTCAAAGATAAATAACAAGTAAATAATTAAGGCATAAATGAATGAATATTAAATTTTAGAGTATTATCTTTCTTCTTCCAAAGGAAAAGTTCCTATTTTTTTCTTTTTCCAGAGACAGGGTTTTGCTGTTGTGCTGCTAGAAACTCACGTGTGCAAGTGTCTTAAACATGTGTTTACAAGTGTCTTTCGTATGATGATTTCTTTTCCTCTGGGTAAATACCCAGTAGTGAGAATTTTGAATCAAATGGTAGATCTACTTTTAATTCAAGGAATTTTCACAGTTTTCCATAGTGGTTGTACTATTTTACATTTTCACTGGCAGTGTAAAAGTGTTCCCTTTTTACCCATCAATGCCAACATGGAGGCTGGTTTCAAACTCCTGGGCTGAAATGATCCTCCCACTTGAGGTTTCCAAGTAGCTGGGAGACAAGGTCTTGCTCTGTGTACAGAGCCTATACCACCCAGTTGAAAAGGTTCTGTTAACCATAGAACAGTAAGGAGAGGGATGGTTTTCACTTAATTGGTCACATGTTAACTATAATAGAAATTTAAGATTAGCAGAAGAGCGGAAACTTGTTTTGATAGCTGGATTGAGCCCATGCATTGTATATAGTTAAATCCTGATGCTCCATACAATGGAACGCCGTATTGACAATAAAAAAAACTTGGTGTGTTTATATTAACACATGAAAAGGTATCTAAGATATTGTAGGTCAAAAAAAGCTAGTTGCAAAGCAGCATACATGGTATGATTTTATATCTTTGTGCACTTGTATTGCTTTTAATAAAACATTATTTACTATTGGAAATCATGTTTTTAGCATTAAAAATGTTTAAACATAAATGAATATCAATAAGTGACTTTTAAGTCAATCTCCATAACTTTTATATAAATTTAAAATGAGCATGTGTTCATTTTATAATTAATAAAATACATTTATTTTGAAAAAAAAATGGCCAGCAGAGGTGGATTTGTTAAAATATTAATGTACATACTCATACAATTTTCTTTCATGTTTGTGTTCTTGCTTTAGGTAGCTTCAGAGAACTTTGTGCTTTGTGTTGGATGCTGCATGTCCGTGATAAGTTATCCTATAATTGCAGGCAGTATCAGAAAGCAAGAGAAAATGTAAAGGAAGGAAAGGTATTTACCAGGACAAAAATAAGAAAAATGAACACACATTACTTGGGAAATTATTGTTTAAAAGAAGATTTTATATATGTAGCAAAACTGTATTTTGAACTCATTCTGGTCTGTCATCTAAATTAAAAAGGAAATGAATGTTTTCAATATGCTTTTAGGACCTCAAAGTGAAGTTTGATTCTTGTATGGTTGAGCACTGTCTTAGTGCGGTGGAATGGGCTTATAGAATGCTACCTTTCTCTCGGTTTTTTAATATGGAAGAACTTATTCAGGATATAATTTTGAGCCTTATTGGAGAACTACCACCAGTCAGAAAGGTAATGTGCTTGTAGGTGAAAGTAAACTAAATCAGAATCAGGGAATTTAAAAGGTTTTTATTTAATTTTAATTAAGGATGATGTTGCCTTTCTTTGGGTTATTTAACTTAGCATAATATCTTCTAGATTCAGAGAGATAAATACTGTAGGACCTCGCTTACGTGTGGAATATGAAAGTTTTAAACTCACAGAAGCAGAGTTTGGAATGGTGGTTGCCGGAGGCTGGGGATGTGGTGGAAATGGGGAGATGTTGGTCAAGGGGTACAAACTTTCAGTTATAAGATGAATAAGTTCTAGGGATCTAATGTACATTGTAGTGACTGTAGTTAATTGTAGTGTATTGTTTACCTGAAATTTGATAAGGGAGGATATTTTAAGTGTCCTCATTACACACACACACACACACACACACACGTAACTGTGTGTATTGATGTATGTGCTAATTAATTTGACTATGGAAATCAGCACAGAATGTATACGTATATTAAATCATAACATTGTACACCTTGATTATACACAGTTTTTGTCAATTACATATTTTGAAATAAAAAAGTATGTTGATTCTAAACTTCTGTTAGCAGACTCATGCTTAGAGAGAATTTTGATCTGACCTCGAAAGATTAGTAAGAAATATGCAGTTATATTTTGAGTTAAAATATTTGTATAATGAAAGAAAAAAATGATTTTTCTCATAAAACTTAAAATGTTTTTTCTGAAGGTAGCAGAAATTTTTGTGAAAGCATTTCCCTGTCCTGAAGATGTGAGGGTTCCTTTAAGAGACAAATATCACTCTCTTCACCAGAGACTCAGACACTGTGTTGTGAAAGGTATTATTTCCTGTTTCTCAGATAGCTAATAGATAAATTGCAGAAGATTGCCTTTTTGTTTTGAAAATATTTGTTTTCTGTTGCTTATGTGTCTGTGCATTTCTGCCTCTTCCTAGAGATAAGAATATGAGAAGGTAGAAACATTTCTCCATTGCAGAAAAACTAATTCTCTTGCTTTGGAACCAGATGACACTGACTTCGTTTCATGGCGCTGTCAGTCAGTAACTGTATGACCTTAGGCAAGTTGCTCAGTCTCTCTGAGCCTCATATCTTTTTTCCTAAAGTGGGCATAATACTACCTGCTTTATGATGTATATTGAGAGAGGATGAAATAAGATAATGTAAAATGAGCATATAGTGCTTTGTGTATTGCAAGTATTTGTTGAAAACTAGTAGTTTTTCTTTCCCATTATGGTTATTTATGCTTCTAATTTTCTTCTTCAGAATTAGAATACACACATTTCTTATTGTGATAAAATAAATATAATATAAAATTTACCATTTTAGCCATTTAAAATATACAATTCAGTGACATTAAGTACATTTACGATGTTGCAGAATTTTAAAAGAATTCCAATTACTCGCTTTTAAGAACTATAATTCAGTATTTAAGTCTAGTTATGTCCAGTTCATATTATTACATTAATATATTCTATTTGTGATTTATAGTTTTCTTAATACTTTTTTTGACATCCTCTAAAATACTCTGTTTATGTATTAATGTTTTAAAATTTTTCTATAGGCAGCCTTCAAAAGCTTCCCTTGGTATTGTTTCTTATTACTTGTAGTAAGAAAAGTGTCCTTGATTTTTTTGACTAGCATTATACCCCTATTCTCTACTCTGTGAGAATGGAAAAAAAATAGTTCTTCTTGGAGAGAGATTCAAGATGGCCGATTAGCAACAGCTCAGGAATGTAGCTCCCAGTGAAAGCGCAGAGAACGAGTGGACGCCGCACTTTCCAACGAATTTTTGTTGCCCACAGACTGGGAGATTCCCGGCAGAGGAGACACGCGGTCACCAGCGCGACTCTTTTGGCCGGCGCGGCTGTTTTGCCGGCGCCCCAGTGCCGCGCTCCTCCGCACCGGGACAGACGGGCTCGGCTGGTCCCATCCCCACAAGGAAAACGGCAACTGGAAGCGCTGAGGACTGAGAGTTTCATAGCAAGCACAGCGAACCCGGGAAGGTCCGGTTCTGCGGGGAACGGGCGTCCGCCAAAGGAAAACTAAGAAACAGAAAAAAATTTCATCACCGGGCGGAGAGAGATCCAAGATGGCCACGTAGCAGCAGCTCAGGATTGTAGCTCCCAGTGAAAGCGCAGAGAGCGAGTGGACACCGCAATTGCAGACGAATTTTTGATGCCCACAGACTGGGAGATTCCCGGCGAAGGAGCCACCCGGGTCGCCAGCACGACTCTTTTGGCCGGCGCAACGCTTCTCAGTGCGGAGTGTACGGGACTGGGTGCTCAAAGGCTCTGCTGGTCCCATCCCCACAAGGAGAACAGCAATTGGAAGCGCTGAGGAGAGAGCGAGCACAGCTGAACCCGGGAAGGCCCAGCTCTGTGGGGAAGGGGCGCCCCCCAAAGGAAAACTAAGACACAGAAAAAACTTAATAACTAACAAGCCGGACATCCACTCAGAGACCCAGTCTGAAAGTCGACAATTACAAAGACGACAGGTGGATAAATCCACAAAAATGGGAAGAAACCAGTGCAAAAAGGCTGAGAACACCCGAAATCAGAATGCCTCTCCTCCTACAGGGTATTGCAGCTCCTCATCAGCAAGAGAACAAGGCTTGACGGAGGATGAGTGTGATGAACTCACAGAATCAGGCTTCAGAAGGTGGATAATAAGAAACT
>PVKP010029866.1:0-28530 GCA_004027715.1 Plecturocebus donacophilus | reverse complement strand
AAGACCAGCCTGGCCAACATGTTGAATCCCCATCTCTACTACAAATACAAAAATGCAGGCATGGTGCTGGGCGCCTGTAATCCCAACTACTAGGGAGGCTGAAGCAGGAGATTCACTTGAACCTGGGAGGTGGAGGTTACATTGAGCAGAGATTACACCACTGCAGTCTAGTCTGAGCAGCGAGACTCGGTCTCCAAAAAAAAAAAAAAAAAAGAGTACATACATAAGATGAAATTCACAAGGATTTTTCTCTTTATATACTTACTTTATTTTTTTTAACAGTGTCTTCCATGAGGAAATGATGAAGATGCGACAGGCTAAGCTGGATTATCAGGTGAGCAGAGTCTCCTCTTTTAAAATAGGTGGCCAACTATACTAACCATGATGCTCTGAAGCCTTGGTAGGGCCATGGAAAGAATACTGGAAAGGAGACGGTTCGAGTAGTTACCTATGAAGTAGTGTCTGGAGTTAGTGGTTACTGAACCAAGGCTCTGGGCTATGGCAAAACCAAACGGCTTTGAAGATGTCAGCAACAAGATGGGCCTTTGATTTACAATCACCAGAAATTCCTTGGGTTTCTTTCCGAGGAATTAAAGGAATGTTAACATTGTATTTCTTTTTTTTTTTTTTTTTGAGACAGAGTCTCACTTTGTCGCCTGGCGCCAGACTGGAGTGCAGTGGTGCGATCTCAGCTCACTGCAACCTCCACCTCCCAGGTTCAAGCATTTCTCCTGCCTCAGCCTCCTGAGTAGCTGGGACTACAGGTGTGCACTACCATGCCCCGCTAGTTTTTGTATTTTAGTGGAGACGGGGTTTCACTATGTTTGCCAAGATAGTCTCGATCTCTTGACCCCGTGATCTGCCCGCCTCGGCCTCCCAAAGTGCTGGGATTACAGGCATGAGCCATCTCTCTTGGCAGCATTGTATTTCTATATAGTAATTTGGTTCTGCTACCTTAAGTACCTCTCTACAATGTAATTTCACTTAACTACAAGATGCTGTTCTTATGCTAAAATGCAGATCTGAAACTTGCTGCTGTGCTGCTTTGAAATCTTAATCGCATAGAGAATAATTTTCTCCACAGAGCTGCTGGCACATTTAGTTTATTTTCTCCATTAGACTAAGCTTTGTGAGAACAGGAACCAAGCATATTTTGTATAACCATTATATAAGAAGTTCTCAGCATAGTGCTGGACATGTAATAATCCTTCATTAAGTATTTGAACAAAGGAAGGAATAAAATAATGGTTTTGTGTTGTTGCATGCTGTAATCATCATATTCAGCCAGCTTAGAACCTATACCTAGCATATGTTACATTTATATGCACTGTTTTATGTGAATCTATTCTAATTCAGCAAATTCTGTAGCTAGGATTGCTAACAGTCAAGATGTGTGGATTCAGTAGGTGACTAAAGTCTCTAAAGTTTTGTCTTCTCTTTATGTGGTTAGTGGAACTAACAATGGGACTTCTAGCCCAATAAATTATTTTAAAGGTGGTATTATTGAAAACTAAGAGACGAATTTACTATGATCATGGGGAAAATTCTGTTACACACACACATGTACATACACACTTATCCCTCTGCCCTCAGAGATCACAGTAATTGTGATGAATCCTTTATTTTCTTCATTCCATTATAGAGCAAATTGTATTTAGGGAGGAGTGGGCACAAAAATGTAGATTTGATTTATTTGTATTCATTTTTATTCTTAGGCATCCTAGTATTGTAAGGCACAATTGTACCTACTTTGCTAACATTAAGTCAAATCTACGGTTCATCTGTCAAGCATGTTCTAAGACATTAGTCTTTAAATTTTGTATATAGATATATTTTCTGTTGTTTTTTAAGGTGGTCCTAATATTTTGTAATTTGTATTCTTTTCATTGAAAATACTACATGTGGTATGAATGTTACTTTTATAAGCCTTTATATAGCACAATTTTTTAAAAATTATGTTTTTACTTAGATAATAAAAACAAGAATTCAAACAATATAAAATTGATGTTTACTGAAAACATCTCTCTCTGCTTGGCTCAGTTATTTATCAGTGACCGTCACTGACTTTTAATATATCTTCCAGAGATAGTGAATTTAGAGACATAAAATTTTATGGGAATTTTTTTTCACATGGCTAGGAGTTTCAAATGACTTTTTTAAAATTAAAAAAAAAGTCTCTTTGGACCAAATGTATAAATTTTGGTGTTAAATAATATACAAGAAGTTGGCATGTTAGTGTGCACCTGTACTCCCAGCTGCCCAGGAGGCTAAGGCAGAAGGATCCTTGAGCTCAAATGTTTTAGTTCAGTCTGGGCAACACAGCAAGACACCACCCTCCATCTCTTAAAAAAAAATGTTGAGAATATCATTAGGGCCATGACATGCCAACAGGTTTTTAAGAAGGAAATTACTCAGCTGGAGGTAAGGGAATTTCCACAAATGCAAGCTGAGCATTCAAATGGTGTATAACAACAAAGGCAGCACCACATAATGAATAAAACATTGTACTGGGAATCAGAAGTGTTTGGTTCTAGTTCTGGCTCTGCCATTATTCAGCTGTGTGATTTTAGGTAAAGTCCTTAAAGTCAGTTGGCCTCAGTCATTTCATCTGTAGAGTGAGGTGAGACTGAATAAAATAATAGAATGTTAGAAAGGATCTTAAGAGTGTCTACTGCTGGGCATGGTGGCTCATGCCTGTAATCCCAGCACTTTGGGAGGCTGAGGCGGGTGGATCACGAGGTCAGGAGATCGAGACCATCCTGGCCAATACGGCGGAACCGTCTTATTATTTTAAAAATAAAAAAAGGTCGGGCACGGTGTCTCACATTTATAATCCCAGCACTTTGGTAGGTCGAGGCGGGTGGATCACAAGGTCAAGAGATCGAGACCATCCTGGTCAACATGGTGAATCCCCATCTCTACTAAAAATACAAAAATTAACTGGGCATGGTGGCACGTGCCTATAGTCCCAGCTACTTGGGAGGCTGAGGCAGGAGAATTGCTTGAACCCAGGAGGCAGAGGTTGCGGTGAGCCGAGATCACGCCATTGCACTCCAGCCTGGGTAACAACAGCGAAACTCCGTCTCAAAAAAAAGAGTGTCTACGAAGTTAGAGCCAAGATGGAGGCATATTGAGGAAGGCCAGGTCACAGCTCAGCCCAGGCATCCCAGGTGGGCAGTATCTTGGTGGGAACTTCACAGTCAAGAGTAGGCCAACCTGCTCAAGAAATACAGTGCATACCCATCAGTGACAGTGGCACACCGTAGCAGTTACCTCAATGGAGGTGGGAGAGGCTGGGGAACCCCTGCCCCAGATGTACATTAGATTAGACTCAGGAATTCTGCTATGGCAGTGTCCCTTTTGTTGAATGTCACTGCTCTCAAGCTTTGTAGGATAAGAAACAGCTCAAAGCAACTGAAGTTAATCAGTCTCCTAAAGATTGGTTCATATGAGCCAGTTTCATAAATGATAAATCTGAATCTGAGAATGACTTTCTTTCTTTTTTTTTTTTTTAAGATGGGGTTTCACCATGATGGCCAAGCTCCTGACCTCAGGTGATCCACCCACCTCGGCCTCCCAAAGTGCTAGGATTACAGGCATGAGCCACTGCGCCCGGCCAAGAATGACTTTCTAGTGAACTATACGTTAGAATTAGCTGGTCATTACATTCCCAGTAGAAACATCTGTGAGAAGTTTGCAGTCAGAACATGGCTTAGTATGTTTGAAATCAAATCAGGTGGAGTTTGTAAAGTGATCTTTATAGTGACACATTAAAATATGATGGTATGACTAATTCACCTCTTCTGAAGGGATGTACCCACCCAAGGAAGGAGATTCGCATGTAGTCAGGACAGTGTGCCTGCTTTAGTACTAGAGACACAGGTAGATCTTACTCTTTCCCTTCCCTTAACTCATCTTTCGTCATTCAGCTTACAGTGTTACTGATTTGGTTTCACATCTGTCATGTTTTCCTTGTATTACAATCTTAGAATTTAATGTTTAAAAATTCTGCATCTCCAGATAATTGACATGTGGCTCTTTTTCTCCTATATAGATTTTAAACAGCTTTATTAAGATATAATTCACATACTGTAAATATACACCTATGTAAAGCATGCAAATGATTTTTAGATCTTATAAATGGAATCATACAGTATGTGGTCTTTTGTGTCTGGCTGCTTTGACTTAGCATAAAGTTCACCCATGTTGTAAATGTGCCAGTACTTCATTCCTTTTTATTGCCAAATAACATTTCATTATATGGATATACCACATTTTGTTTATCCATTCATCAGTTGATGGACTTTTGGGTTGCCTCCACTTTTTGCATATTATAAATAAGGCCATTCTGGATATCTGTAAACAAGTTTTTGTGTGGACCTGTTTTCATTTCTCTTGGGTATATACCTAGGAGTAGAATTGCTGGGTCATATTGTAACTCTGTTTAGCATTGTAAGGAACTGTCAGACTCTTTTCCAAAAGGCTGAACCATTTTACATTCCTACCAGCAGTGTATGAAGCTTTCAGTTTTTTCAATTTTTTTTTGTTTTGTTTTAATATGGAACCTTCACGAGTCCACGTGTGGTTTTTGTGCAGGGGCCATGCTAATCTCTGTATCATTCCAATTTTCACTATATGGGCTGCCAAAGCAAGCACAGTTTTTCCATGGTCTTTTTTTTTGAGACAGAGTCTCACTTTGTCACCCAGGCTGGAGTGCAGTGGTGCAATCTTGGCTCACTGCAATCTCCGCCTCCTGGGTTCAAGCGATTCTCTTACCTCAGCCTCCCGAGAAGCAGGGATTACAGGTGCCCACCACCATGCCCAGCTGAGTTTTCTGTTTTTAGTAGAGACAGGGTTTCGCCATGTTGGCCAGGCTGGTCTCGAACTCCTGACCTCAAGTGATTCACCCGCCTTGGCCTCGAAAAGTGCTGGGATTACAGGCAAGAGCTACTGAGTCTGGCCAGTTTTTCCACATTCTTACCAACACTTGTTATTTTCTGTGATTTAGGGCCATTTTAGCGGATGCAAAGTGGCATCTCATTGTAGTTTTGATTTGCATTACCCTAGTGACTAATTATGTTAAACTTTTTTTTTTTAATGTTTGTGGTGCCTTTTTTTTTTTGAGACAGGGTCTTGCTCTGTCACCCAGGCTGGAGTGCAGTGATATGGTCATAGCTCACTGAAGCCTTGACCTCCAGGGCTCAAGCAATTCTCCCACCTCAGCCTCCCAGGTAGCTGAGACTATAGGCATACACCAACACACTTAGCTAATTTTTCTTTTTTTCTTCTTCTTCCTGTTTTTAGAGATGGGGTCTTGTGTGTTTCCCAGCCTGGTCTCAAACTTGTTACCGCGAGTGATCCTCCTTCCTCTGCCTCCCAAAGTGCTAGGATTAATAAGCGTGAGCCATCATGCCTGGCCAAGTTTTATAGTTTTACCTTTTATACTTTCTGTGGCCTATTTTTAAAACCGATAGGTAATAATCATACATATTTATGGGGTACATTTGACATTTGATACATGCACACAATGTATAATGATCAAATTATTGTAATGATCAGGTTATTTAAGATATCCATCACCTCAAACATTTATCATTTCTTTGTGTTGGGAACATTTCCAATCTTCTAGCTATTTTGAAATACACAATAAATGATTCTTGGCAGGGTGTGGTGGATCATGAGGTCCATGTAATTCCAGTGCATGTAATTCCAGCACTTTGGGAGGCCACGGTGGGTGGATCATGAGGTCAGGAGCCTGGCCAATATGGCAAAACCTCATATCTACTAAAAATACAAAAATTAGCCAGGTGTGGTGGCATGTGCCTGTAGTCCCAGCTACTTGGGAGGCTGAGGCAGAAGAATCACTTGAACCCGGAAGGCAGAGGTTACAGTGAGCTGAGATCACACCACTGCACTCCAGCCTGGGCGACATAGCGAGACTCCATCTCCAATCAATCAATTTTAACTATAGTCACCTTCTTGTGCTGTTGAACACTAGAACATATTCCTTCTGTCTAACTGTATATTTGAATTAATTGCTGTGATAGTGTGAAACAGATTCAGTTTCATTCTTTAGCATGTGGGTATCCAGCTATCCCAACACCATTTATTGAAATACTTTCATACTGAACATATGGTGCTTTTATTTTTACCAGTTTCACTAGGATACTCCTTTTTTTTTTTTTTTTTTTTTTGAGACAGTGTCTTGCTCTGTCGCCCATGCTGGAGTGCAGTGGCACAATCTTGGTTCACTGCAACCTTCGCCTCCCAGGTTCAAGTGATTCTTGTGTCTCAGCCTCCAGAGTTGCTGGGATTACAAGTACACACCACCATACCTGGCTAATTTTTGTATTTTTAGTAGAGATGGAATTTCACTATGTTGGCCAGCCTGGTCTTGAACGCCTGGCCTCAAGTGATCCATCCACCTTGGCCTCCCAAAGTGCTAGGATTACAGGTGTGAACCACCATACCTGACAAGATACTCTTATTTTCAGGGTATGTGGGCACCTTAGCTGGCTGCAGAATGGATTGTCTTTCCTTTTTTTTTTTTTTTTTTTTTGAGATAGAGTCTTGGTCTGTTGCCCAGGCTGAAGTGCAGTGGCATGATCTTGGCCCACTGCAACCTCTGTCTCCTGGGTTCAAGCAATTCTTATGCCTCAGCCTCTGGAGTAGCTGGGACTACAGGCACATGCCACCGTGCATGGCTAACCTTTTGAATTTTATTAGAGACAGGGTTTCACCATGTTTGCCAGGCTGGTCTTAAACTCCTGGCCTCAAGTGATGTGCCCACCTCAGCCTCCCAAAGTGCTGAGATTACAGGCATGAGCCACCATGCCCAGCCCAGAATGGATTTTCTGATTCTTGCTATGATATTCCTGACATGGACACACATCAGGTGGAGAACATTTATTTCATCTGATGAAAATGGATTAAAGTATAACATAGTCCCTTTGAGCCCAGTTGCTCATCTATTTGTATGTACCCTCTAAGAGAGGTCATCACTGGACTTAATGATATTTTAAGAAGTCTAGTTTAAAATTTTTAGTCTTCCTATGATCTTGCTTTGTGGGCAGGGAGATTAGTTATTTATTTTTATTTTTTGAGACGGAGTCTTGCTCTGTCGCTAGGTTGGAGTGCAGTGGCACGATCTCGGCTCAGGCTCACTGCAACCTCCACCTCCCAGGTTCAACTGATTCTCCTGCCTTAGTCTCCCGAGTAGCTGGGACTACAGGCACATGCCATCATGCCCAGCTAATTTTTTGCATTTTTAATAGAGACAGGGTTTCCGCCTTGTTGGCCAGGCTGGTCATGAACTCCTGAGCTCAAGCGATCCACCTGCCTTGGCCTCCCAAAGTGCTGGGATTACAAGTATGAGCCATTGCGCAGGGCAGAGCTTTATTATTTTATTGGATAAATTTATTTCATGGAAATTTCCTCCTATCTAATCTCCTTTATTTTCTTACTGTTTATTTTGACATCACCATTCAATATTTTGCCCCCAGGCAATAATAGTAAGACATACCACTAAACTCTTGGGAAGATAGATTCTTTTACTGTCAAATTTCCAAGGTAATTAGGAAATTTAAAGGTGATTAAATTTTAGTTTATATGACACTTAAAATCATGAAGGCAGTGTATTTTAATTGCTTTTAGCGCATCTAACCATCAACTTTGGCTTTCTTCCTGTCTCCCTGACTTACCCTTTCTTGGTAATAAGTCCTTCCTTTATGTAGCCTTGTTTAAAGCACTGTTAGCTTTCAGGGAAGTAAAACATAAATGAAGTAAGAATTGACATTGTTACATTCAAACACAAGTAGCACTTCTCTCCTCCCTTACCCAAACTGCGTGACAGTTTTCACCAAGATGGCAGCTTGCACATATATACTTAATGACATTTTTCTTATTTGTAAACTTGGACAGTAGTATGATCTATTCAATGCTGAGGTGTGTAGTAGCTGTGGCCCTAATTACAGTTTGAGTCTACAGTTGTTTTTTTCTCAAGTCATTGATCTAAATGAGTTTGATCTGTCTTGAAGTAGATAGAGACTTCTCCAGATACCTTGGCAGGATCACTGTAGTCAGGGGTCTAGTCTGCCCTTTGCAAGTCTGAGAGTTTAGTTTGTCAGTGAACCTAAATATAACCAGGTCCTTTGGTACAAATTCACACTAAACTCACATCAGTAAGTTATAAAACCAGAATCCCAGGTTACTAATTTACAAGGGGAGCTCTACTCTTTCAGTGTGTATTCATCTCTACTGTTCATGATACTCTTTTCCTGGGAATACGAAGAAGTTAAGCTGCAAACTAGAGGGCTGACTGGTGAGCAAGGAATCAGAGGGAATTAGGTCAGGAGTTGGAGACCAGCCTGGCCAATATGGTGAAACCCCATCTCTACTAAAAATATAAAAATTAGCTAGACATGGTGGCACATGCTTGTAATCCCAGCTACTTGGGAGGCTGAGGTAGGAAAATTGCCTGAACCCAGCAGGCAGAGGTTGCACTGAGCCGAGATCAGGCCACTGCACTCCAGCCTGGGCAATAGAGTGAGACTTCGTCTCAAAAAAAAAAAAAAGATATTTTTCTTTCTTAGACAAACCAGGTAAACCCTATCAAATTCTAGCTCTTTGGCGTCCGTTTTCTAGACCACAAGCAGAAAACTCCTTTTCTATAGAAAATATTTTCCTTACATGTGAACTCCATCTCTACTAAAAATACAAAAAACCCAAGTTTCTTACCAGCTCTACCACTTACACTGTGTGACTTGGACAAGTCACTGAATTCTCTGGGACTCTGTTTCTTCTTCTGTGGAGTATCATAGCCACCTCATGGATTGTAATGAAATAAAATGTATATAAAGACAAGGACAGGCTGGGCACAGTGGCTAACGCCTGTAAGCTCTTATTTGCCAAAAGGTACTTGTACTATGTGCTAATACCTTCCTTTCCATTTCATTCTTTTTTTCTCTCTCATGGTCTCTCATGCTTTTTTCCTGACTTTTCTTGCTACCATAGTCTTTATCTTGCTTTTATTCATATAGTTGACTGGTTTCTATCTGATATGTTCCAACTGCCATTTTTTTCTTTTCACCCTTGACCCAAATTTGATTTCTAATTATGCAAGATAAACAAGAATGCCAAACTTACTGCTCTTTGACTACTTAAAACACGGAAATAATTTGAGTTTTAGAGAATATTTTTTCTTCCAGTTGTAAAAGAAAACTTTGAAAAAAAAAAAAAACTAGAAAAGAGAAAATAATCATGCCTTAGTCTACCACCTCAAGAAAACACCCTTGCTGTGTTCCTCTATCTTTCCCCATGCTTATGTGTTTATATGTTTTGAGCTTGGGTAATGCTATGATGATTACCATACATCTTCAATAGACTTGGATCACAGCCTCAGCTTGGTTAGAAATGCATTGTGTGAGGGAGGTGTGGTGGCTCATGCCTGTAATCCCAATACTTTGGGAGGCCAAGGCATTCAGACTGCTTGAGATCAGGAGTTTGAGATCAGCCTGGGCAATATGGGGAAACTGGTCTCTACAAAAAATACTAAAATTAGCTGGGCATAGTAGCTTGCACCTGTAGTCCCAGCTATTCATATTCAGGATGTTGAGGTCAAAGGATCGGGTACGCCTTGGAGGTCAAGGCTGCAGTGAGCTCTGATGGTGCAACTGCACTCCAGCCTGGGCAACAGTGAGAGTCTTTCTTTAAAAAAAAAAAAACAGAAAAAGAAAAAAATGCATTGTATGATTTTAAATAGATCTTTATAGGTGTTAGGTGTTCAAAAGTATTTGTTAAATGAAATGATTGAATCATTACTCTTTATGCCTCAGTTTTCCCATTTCTTAGGAAAAAATAATTTACAAGATGTTTTATGAGGATCAGTGAAAAACAAACTGTAAATGTTGGAAGTGGCTAGGTCTTGTCAAAACTTTCCCAGTTGTCTGTTGTATCACTTTTTTCCCAGAGGCTACTGCTTGAGAAGAGGCAAAGGAAGAAGCGCCTTGAGCCATTTATGGTGCAACCCAATCCGGAAGCCAGGCTACATCGGGCGAAGCCAAGGGCCAATGAGGAGCAGACACCCTTGGTGAACTGTCATACTCCCCACAGCAGTGTCATCTTACATGGTGTGTATTTAGGCAGCATCACTTCCTGCTGGGGTGCAATTTTCACAAATCTAGAAGGTAGGAGAATTCTCAGATGGACCAAAGGCATAATATTAGTACCATTACTGGGTACCTTCTTAAATCTTTATGATCACATTTGGGGTCTTTGAAGAGAATAAAATAAATGATGTAATCAGTGGAAGATGCCTTAACATTTGTGTCCATTTTAGAACTGTTTTCTTTTTTCTGAGATGGAGTTTTGCTTTTGTCGCCTGCTGGAATGCAATGGCACGATCTTGGCCCACTGCAGCTTCCTTCTTCAAGGTTCAAGCGATTCTCCTGCCTCAACCTCCTGAGTAGCTGGGATTACAGGTGCCTGCCACCACACCTGGCTAATTTTAAAAAATATTTTTAGTAGAGATGGGGTTTCACCATGTTGGCCAGGCTGGTCTCAAACTCCTGACCTCAGGTGATCCACCCACCTTGGCCTCCCAAAGTGCTGGGATTACAGGCATGAGCCACTGTGCCCAGCCAGAAATGTTGTTTTCTAGATGCCAGATGAATGAGTTTAGAATGACCTATTTGAGGAGCTTTTGATTGTTAAATGATGGCAGAGGTGAATCACGAAACCAGGAATAGGTAGAGAGCATTCATTCTTCCAGTAGATAGTTCAAAGGACCATCTGAGATGGTGAGGAGGCGGAGGAAGAATAAGATTGTAAGAGCCTTTAAATCAAGACACCTGAGCTATTGCCTTGGACAGGATCTGTACTATGGAGTACTACTTTGTTTTCTTGGTCTTATTCTTAAGTTTCTGAAGTGTAGCCTTAGATACATATTACCTTAGTAACAAAGCGTGTTAATGGAATGGACACCAGACTGGGCATGGTGGCTTATGCCTGTGATCCTAGCACTTTGGGAGGCTGAGGCAGGCAGATCACTTGAGGCCAGGTGTTTGAGACTAGGCTGGGCAACATAACAAGAATCCATTTCTACAGAAAATTTAAAAATTAGCCAGGTGTAGTAGCACACACCTGTAGTCCCAGCTACTCAGGGGGCTGAAGTGGGAGGATTGCTTGAGCCCAGGAAGTCGAGGCTACAGTGAGCTGTGATTACACCACTGCTCTCCAGCCTGGGTGACAGAGTGAGATCCTGTCTCAGAAAAAAAGAACACCACTTCTGACCTACTGTCTTAAGAAATTTTCTTATGGATGTTAAGAAAGGAGGGGAGATAAAATGATTTAGTAGTTTTTAATTCTGATCACAAAGGCCAAATCTACCCAACTAAATAGTGAATAATACTTTGCTCCTTTTTTAAAATTTATTTTATTTTGACCTCTAGGTATTGATGGTCCAGCTGCTGTCCTGAAACCAGATGGAGTTCATCCTCCATCAGTAAGCTTCCCTGTTTTGGAAGAAGATACTGAAAACACCATGGCTAGTGCTTCCAAGCCAGGACTTAAGGAGAGTCTCCAAAAGCATGGTGAGGACTAGTAATGATTTTAAGGCAATGTTTCTTCTTACTCATTTGTAATCTTTTTCTTTTCTTTCATTGTAGTTAACAGTCTACATGACTCAAAATTACTCATGGTTTAGGTAGGGCCACACAGAGGTGACAGTATTAAGCATCTTTTACATCTGAATATTGGTCATTTTCAGCAATGGTAGTATTTATACTATTGCCTGAGAAAAATAAGGTAATTAAATATAAAATATTAGCTACCATAGATGACTGTTTCTCTTTTTAACTATTTTCAGTTCCCACCTTCTTCTGACAGAGTTGTCACTCAACCCCCTCTACTCTGCCTCCACTTCATAGTTTGTGATGATTGACAGCCTTTCTGCTAGTTGGAGCTCTCATTTCCATAAATATTCCCACACATTTCAAAGATCCCTTGTAGTCTTCTTTCCTTTTTAGAAAAATAATTTTATGATGAGAAAGGGTCAAGCATCCCCTTTTCAGATGAGAAAACTAAAGCCCAATAATGAATAAATATCCATTGGGTACCTACTTTGCATTAGGAAACATTGCTAGGTCCTGGGCTATATAAATCAGGAGAGCCTACCACGGAATGGTAGAATAGATGAATGTTTAAACAAATTCGTATATTCACTTATTTAAAAATTATGTTTTGGCTGGGTGTAGTGGCTCATGCCTGTAATCCCAACACTTTGAGAGGCCGAGGTGGGTGGATCACCTGAAGATCAGGAGTTCAAGACCAACCTGGCCAACATGATGAAACCCTGTCCCTCCTAAAAATAGAAAAAGATTAGTCAGTTGTGGTGGTGGGTACCTGTAATCCCAGCTACATGGAGGCTGAGGCAGAAGAATCACTTGAACCCAAGAGGTAGAGGTGGCAGTGAACCAAGATTGTACCATTGCATTCCAGCCTCGGCAACAAGAGTGAAACTTCTCAAAAAAAAAAGTATGTTTTGAGGCCAGCCATGATGGCTCATTCCTATAATCCTAACACTTTGGGAGGCTGAGGCGGGCAGATCACTTGGGTCCAGGGGCTCAAGACCAGCCTGGGAAACATGGAGAAACATCTCTACAAAAAATGCAGGAAGAAAGAAGAAATTGGCCAGGTGCAGTGGTGCACACCTGTAGTTGCAGCTGCTTGAAGGGCTGAGGCAGAAGGATCGATTGAGCCTGGGAAGCGGAGGTTGCACTAAACTTGAGATTGCACTACTGCACTCCAGCCTGGGTGACAGATCCTGTCTCAACCAAAAAAAAAAAAAAAAAAAGTAAAGAAAATATGTTTCAGTACATACCATATCTCAGGCATTATTCTAGGTACTTAGGATACAAGAGTAAACATGGTTCCTGCCCTCATGAAGCTTCATGCACTTAAATAGGCTAGAGCTAGAAAATCAAGGTGCTGAGAGAGCCTGAAAACCTCACTTGGAGGTTTGGGAACCTTTCCAGAGAAAGTGATATCTGAGCTAGTGCCTGACATGGGAAGAGGTGCTGGCCAGTTCAGAATGGCAGCAGCTCAAGGTATGTGGTCATAAGGAAGGAAGGGGGATATAGAGAGGTGAGCCAGGAGATGGAAGTGGGCTCTAATTATATGGGACCTGATATACCACATAAGGAATTGGGACTTTAAGGAGTAATAGAAGGCTGGGCACAGTGGCTCACACCTGTAATCCCAGCACTTTAAGAGGCCAAGTTGGGAGGCTTGCTTGAAGTTAGGTGTTGACCAGTGAGGGCAACATAGCAAGACCCAGTCTCTACCAAAAATAAATTTTGTAATTAGCTGGGGATGGTAGTAGACGCTGGTAGTCCCAGCTACTTGAGAGGTTGTGGTGGGAGGATTGCTCGAGCCCAGGTTATTAAGGATGCAGTGGGCTGTGATCATGCCACATCACTCCAGCCTGGGTGACAGAATGAAACCACGTCTCTAAAAATTAAAAAAAATTTTGGGTTGGGCAGAGTGGCTCATGCCTATACCGACAGCACTTTGGGAGGTTGAGGTGGAAGGACTCCTTGAGCCTGGGAGTTTGAGGCTGCAGTGAGCCAAGATTGTGCCACTGCACTCTAGCCTGTGTGTAGAGTAAGATCCTTTTTAAATAAATAAAAATTAATTTAAAAAAAAATAAAAATAACCTGTGAGGGACTTTTTGTTTTTTGAGATGGAGTCCCACACTGTCACCTGGGCTGGAGTACAGTGGCACAAACTCGGCTCATTGCAACCTCTGCCTCCCGGGTTCAAGTAGTTCTCCTGCCTCAGCCTCGAGAGTAGCTGGAATTACAGGCGTACGCCACCACCCCTGGCTAATTTTTGTGTTTTTATTAGAGGCAGGTTTTCACCATGTTGGCCAGGCTGGTCTTGAACTCCTGACCTCAGGTGATCCACCCACCTCGGCCTCCCAAAGTGCTGGGATTACAGGTATGAGCCACTGCGCCCGGCCGTTCCTCTAGTTCTTCTGATGACCTGAAAATGGCATTTTGCAAACATAGTAATAGGTGTAGATATCCAAATGATAGTGATATCTCAAGAGTTTTCTGCCTTTTTGCTACCAAATAAAAGCGGGGGTGCCAGGTGTGGTGGCTCATGTCTGTAATCCCAGCAGTTTGGGAAGCCGAGGTAGGTGGATCGCCTGAACTCAGGAGTTTGAGATCAGTCTGGGCAACTTGGTGAAACCCTATCCCTACAAAAAAATTAGCTGGACATGGTGTAGTCCCAGCTACTCAGGAGGCTGAGGTGCGAGGATTGCTTGAGCCCAGGAAGTTGAGGCTACAGTGAGCAGCTGTGATTCGGCCACTGCACTGCAACCTGGGAAACAGAGTGAAACCCTGTCTCAAATAAGAAGAAGAAGAAGGAGTTAACATTTTAGAGAGCAGAAGGAAAAATCTCCTTGACAAACCAAATAATTTTTTAAAGTAACAGTTCTTTTAAGATATAAATTATAGACCATAAAACTCAACCATTTAAAGTGAACAATAGGCTGGGTGCTCATGCCTGTAATCCTAGCACTTTGGGAGGCAGAGGTGGGCGGATCACCTGAGGTTAGGAATTGAAGACCAGCCTGGCCAACATGCTGAGACCCTGTCTCCACTAAAAATACGAAAAAAATTAGCTGGGTGTGGTGGCAGGCACCTGTAATATCAGCTATTCAGGAAGCTGAGGCAGCAGAATTGCTTGAATCCCAGGGTGGAGGTTGCAGTGAGCAGAGATTGTATCAGTGCACTCCAGCCTGGGCTACAGGAGCCAGATTCTGTCTTAAAATAAATATATAAATAAAGTGAACAATAAATTGGTTTTTAGTACAGAGTTCTACAACCATTTTCACAATCAATTTTACAAAATTTTCATCACCCCAAAAGAAACCTCATAGCCATTAACAGTCAGTTCCCATTTCCCTCCAATCTCCTCAGCCCTAGGCACCAGTCTGCTTTCTGTCTCTGTAGATTTGTCTGTTCTGGACAATTCGTAGTAATAGAATCATATAATATTTTTCTTTTTTGTGTGTGTCTGGGATTTTACTTAGTATATTTTCAAGATTCCTTCATGTTATAACCAGTGTCAGTACTTCATTCCTTTTTATTGTTGGATAATACTTCATTTGGTTGATCAGCTGATGGACATTTGATTGTTCCCACTTTCCCAACTGTTAGGAATAATGTTGCTATGAACACTCTTTTTTTTTTTTTGAGATGGAGTTTTGCTCTTGTTGCCCAGACTGGAGTAGTACAGTGGCACGATCTTGGCTCACTACAACCTCCACCTTCCAGGTTCAAGCGATTCTTCTGCCTTAGCCTCTCGAGTAGCTGGGATTACAGGCATGCACCAACATGCCCGGCTAATTTTGTATTTTCAGTAGAGATGGGGTTTCACCATGTTGGTCAGGCTGGTCTCGAACTCCCGACCTCAGGTGATGTCAGCCTCCCAAAATGCTGGGATTACAGACATCCACCACCACACCCAGCTAATTTTTGTATTGTTAGCAGAGACGGGGTTTCACCATGTTGGACAGGCTGGTTTCGAACTCTTGACCTCAAGTGATCCACCCGCCTTGGCCTCCCAAAGTGTTGGGATTACAGGTGTGAGCCACCGCACCCGGCCTGAACACTCATTTGTAAGCTTTTGTGTGGGCCTATGTTTTCACTTGAGATTGATTTTTTTAAATGACCTTTGTCTTATCCTCGTGTTCTTCAGTAAAGCTAATACCAATCCATTTATGTACCGTGTAAAAATAAATCATTTTTCCTTTCTGAGATGGTTAAAGTGTACAAGAAGTGGTTCAGAGAAAAAAGCCACACTATTTTTTATTTATTTATTTATTTTGAGACGGAGTTTCACTCTGTCGCCAGGCTGGAGTGCAGTGGCACGATCTCTGCTCACTACAACCTCCGCCTCCCAGGTTCAAGCGATTCTCCTGCCTCAACCTGCCAAGTAGCTGGGACTACAGGTGTGTGCCATCATGCCCAGCTAATTTTTTTTTTTTTTTTTTTTTTTTTTGTATTTTTAGTAGAGACAGGTTTTCACCATGTTGGCTAGGATGGTCTTGATCTCTTGACCTCGTGATCTGCCTCCCTTGGCCTCCCAAAGTGCTGGGATTACAGGCGTGAGCCCCCGCACTTGGCCAACAAAGCCACAGTATTGTTAATTCCGTTTGTAAATCCATGATTTGAGGACCATTTCAACTATTACATGAGGGATAACTTCACCCTGCAGATACTAGATCAGAGACAAGGGAATTTAGTTTAGGTCCTGCTCTGCCTCTGTCTCTTGGGGAAATGATTCTTCCTGAGCCTGTACTCCCATATATAGATCTGAGGCTCATCATTCTTTTATAACACACATCAATCACACTTAATTTTACATCTGCATTCCCCTCCAGATTATATACTCCATGAACAAACAAGAAACAATAGAAAACAAAAAGTAGGGCAGGCACAGTGGCTCACACCTGTAATCTCAGCACTTTGGGAGGCCGAGCTGAGCGGATCATGTGAGTTCAGGACTTCAAGACCAGCCTGGCCAACATGGTTCTCTACTAAAAATACAAAAAAATTAGCTGGTGGTGGTGACAGGTGCCTGTAATCCCAGCTACTCAGGAGGCTGAGGCAAGAGAATTGCTTGAACCTAGGAGGCGGAGGTTGCAGTGAGCCAAGATGGCCCTATTGCACTCCAGCCTGGACAGCAAGAGTGAGACTCTGCCTCAAAAAAAAAAAAAAAAAAAGAAAACAAAAAGACTAGCAATATCTCCTCCTCTAACTCAAATAAATTTAAGCATAAAACGAAAAAATAGTTTTTCATTCAGCAATTTTAAATTTCCTATAAAAGTTGCTCCATAAATCCAAAGTATTAGTATTTCAAACATTCCTAATTAGATTTAGTTAACTAGAAAGAGATTAAGAAAATGCTGGGAGGAATAAAACTGCCATAGAGAAAAATGTGTCATTGAATTTTTTTTATTGTGATAAAATATGCATTGTAACATGAAAGTTATTAGTGTTGGCTGAGCATGGTGGCTCATACCTGTAATCCCAGCACTTTGGGAGGCCAAGGTGGGCAGATCACCTGAATTAGAAGTTTGAGACCAGCCTGGCCAACATGGCAAAACCCTGTCTCTACTAAAAATACATAATTAGCTGGGCTTGGTGGCACATAGCTGTAATCCCAGCTACTCAGGAGGCTGAGGCAAGAGAATCTCTTGAACCAGGGAAGTGGAGGTTGCAGTGAGCTGAGATCACGCCACTGCACTCTAGCCTGGGTGACAGAGTGAGACTGTCTCAAAAAAAAAAAAGTTACTAGTGTTACAGCTCTTTTTAGAACTTGTCTAGCAAGTTTTCCTGTTTTTACTGAAAACCTTCCCTTCCCTTCCAAATAACAAGAAATGTACACTGTTGTCGTTTTTTTTTTTTAGAGTTTGGGTGTCATTCTGTTGCGCAGGCTGGGGTGAAGTGGCACAAGCATAGCTCACTTTAGCCTCAAAATCCTGGGCTTCAGTAATCCACCCACCTTAGCTAGCTAGGACTACAGACACAGGTACCATCATGCCCGGCTAATTTTTTTAAAAAAAGTTTTTATAGAGACAGGTCTCAAACTCACGGCCTCAAGCAATCCTTCTGCCTCAGCCTCCCAAAGTGCTAGGAGTACAGGCATGAGCCACTGTGCCATGCCTAAAATTTACAACTTTAATCATTTTTAAGTGTGAGGTTCGGTGACATTAAGTGCATCCACAATGTTGTGCAGCCATCACTACCATCCAACTCCAGAACTTTTTCATCATCCCCAGACTTCACACTCACTCAGGATAATGCCTAATTCTCCCCTGCCCCAGCCCCCTGCTAATCTCTGTTCTACTTTCTGTCTCTATGAATTTGCCTCATTTACATATTTGGACAAAATACTTGTGTTTAGGGAAAGAATAGTTAGGAATATTTTAAGCAAGAAAATTAAAACTATCTTTGTTTCAAAGACCTTTTTTAAAACCAGTGTTGGCAGTGCTGACAGTTCTTCCTTTTCTACTAGAGATCTCTGAAAGTGTGAACTTCGATGATGAGACTGATGGAAGATCCCAGTCAGCATGTTTAGAGAGACCCAGTTCTGCGTCCAGCCAGAATTCAACCGTATGTGGTTCTGAAACTTCTGCCATTAGAGCTAATTTGACTCTTTCTCAAACATACCTTCAGTATTTAAATACCATTACTGAGTGAGGATTCCTTCAGAAGTGTAAGCTCAAATTTAGCTCATGATCTAATTTCTTCTATCTCAAGTCAGCTATTGTGAGGCTTTGTCTCATTTTCAAAGTTAGCTCTTCATTACTCTGAATATTCATATCCTTATTTCACTTTTCAGTTTTCCTTATTCTGTTAGAAGACTGAAGACATAGGGGTAAACCACTAAGTTGCTTTGTCCACTAAATGTTTCTCAAAGAGAATCAGATTTTCAGTCCCAGCTGCCTGTTGCTCATGTGTGGCTGTCCTTTCAGGATATAGCCACTTCCGGTTCTGCTACGGCAGCCCAGCCAGCTGATAACCTCCTGGGAGACACAGATGACCTGGAGGACTTTGTGTATAGTCCTGCCCCTCAAGGTGTCACAGTAAGATGTCGGATAATCCGGGATAAAAAGGGAATGGATCGAGGCCTCTTCCCCACCTACTATATGTACTTGGAAAAGGAAGAAAATCAGAAGGTATGAGAATTGATTTCTTTTTTTTTTTTTTTTTTTTTTTGAGAATTGATTTCTAAGAAAACTCTTGAGAGAGAGAAGAATGTTATGGAAATAGACTGTCGATGGGCCTTAGGGAACTAACTCTGGTATTAGGTCAAGCCAGCTGAAAGTAGATTTTTTTTTTTTTTTTGAGACAGAGTTTTGCTCTTGCTGCCTAGGCTGAAGTACAATGGCGTGATCCTGGCTCTGCAACCTCCATCTCCCAGGTTCAAGCGATTCTCTTGCCTCAGCCTCCCAAGTAGTTGGGATCACAGGCATGCGCTACCTTGTCGGCTAATTTTGTATTTTTAGTAGAGATGGGGTTTCTGTATATTGGTCAGGCTCATCTTGAACTCCCAACCTCATGTGACCTGCCCATCTCGGCCTCCCAAAGTGTTGGGATTACAGGTGTAAGCCACCGCGCCTGGCGATCATATCTTTCAGTCCTCATATGCTGTGTTCTCATTTTCTCCAAAGAGCTCATGTTCTAATAGGGAGCAGGCTCTACCTTCCCACAAATAAGAGCTTTATTCACAATGTGGGAAAATGGACAGGTATTTGTTAATGTAATTGTTTTCTCCTATCTCCCATGATTTAGTTTTTGGATGTTACTGTGTGTTCTTTTGGTTTTTCTTTTTATTATGGTAGAACATAACATTGTGGAAGGAGAGCGAGTTTTAGGGAATAGGAAGAATTAGAAATACAGAAAGATATATAAGTTAAATGTCTTTTTTTCTAAGTTTGAGCCAATTTAATACGTGCCAATGAACAACTTTATTTTACTAATTTTGCATTAATACCAGGTCTTAACAGATGATTTTAAGAGCCTAGAAATGAGATAATGATAGTAGGTGTTAATTGTTCTTGGTCTGTTGTAAAAACCATTTATTGAGTTTTTACAACAGACCAAGCATAAGCATATATACTTATATGTATTATCACCTGTAATCCTTGTAGCCACCTTGTTAGGCAGGATTTCTTGTCTGTGCTTTAAAGATGAGGTAACTAGGGCTTAGGGAGTGACTTACATACCTCAGATTGCACTAAGTGGTGGCAGAGCCAGATTCAAACCTGTTTCTAAAGTCTTCCTGCTTAGCCACTGCCACTCTTCTGCTTCCCTATTATGGTCCAAGTCTAGTAGAGTTTAGGAAGGATGTATACATAGGATGGTATTCATGCCATTGAAGTCACAGTGGTTTAAAACAACAGCAACATGGAAAAAGAGTATTTCCTCCCCCGAGAGCCTTCTCTTTTCCCCCTTGTTGCCTTTTGCCTAATCAAAGCCTTTCCTGATGTGCTTCAGTAGATCTGGTTGACATTCCTTTGTCTATGCCTCCGTGCCATTAAGAAAGCTATCACAGGCCAGGCACCGTGGCTTGTGCCTGTAATTCCAGCACTTTGGGAGGCTGAGGTGGGCAGATCACTTGAGGACAGGAGCTCGAGATCAGTCTGGCCAACACAAGGAGACCTTGTCTCTAGTAAAAAATGAAAAAATTGGCCGGGCGCAGTGGCTCATGCCTGTAATCCTAGCACTTTGGGAGGCCGAGGTGGGTGGATCACCTGAGTTCAGGAGTTCAAGACCAGCCTGGCCATCATGGTGAAACCCCATCTTTTTTAAAAAATAAATTTAAACAAAAAAAAAAAATGAAAAAATTATCCAGGAGTCATGGCATGCACTTGTAGTCCCAGGAGTCATGGCATGCACCTTGTAGTCCCAGGCAGGAAAATCGCTTGAACCTGGGAGGCAGAGGTGGCAGTAATCTGAGATGATGCCACTGCTCTCTAGCCTGGGTGACAGAGTGAGACCCTGTCTCAAAAAGAAAGCCATCACAGTAAAGAATGAGAAGGTATTCAGGATCCTGTCTCTTCTATAGTTGAAAAGACTCTTAATCATGGCACTAGATGAACATTGATTATTTATTTATGGGATTTTGCAAGGTTGCCCAGGCTGGCCTTGAACTCCTGAACTCCAGTGATCCCTCTACCTCAGCCTCCCAAACAGCTGAGATTACAGGCTCATGCCACCTCTCCCAGCTTTGGAGGTTTTTTTTAACTGGAAGTTTTAGGGATGAAGTTGTAACTAATTATATGGAGAATCAAGCTAGTGAATTTAGAAAAATTGTATGGGGAAAAACACCTGATAGTGAATTCTGATAAGAGAGTTAGAGAAAGGGATAAAGACCCAAAGATGAACAGCTTGACATATGCTAAGGACTTGCTAAACACTGGCTGAATGAATAGGTAGGACAACCATGGTGGAGGTGGGGCGGGTTCTCTTGAATTCATTTTTGACTGACACTTTTTCTTTTCCCAGATGTTTCTTCTTGCAGCTAGAAAGCGGAAAAAAAGCAAAACAGCCAACTACCTTATCTCCACTGATCCAGTTGATTTATCTCGTGAAGGAGAAAGTTATGTCGGCAAGCTTAGGTGAAAGCAGCCTTATATCACTGTCCTATTCTTTCTGATAGTCTTATTCCTAGAGTTGCAGAACAGTCCATATCTTGGCTACAACTACCATGTATTGATGTTGTAATCTTAAAAAAAGAGTTGGATGCAGTGGCTCATGCCTGTAATCCCAGCACTTTGAGAGGCCAAGGTGGGCAGATCACTTGAGGTCAGGAGTTGGAGACCAGCCTGACCAACATGGTGGAACCCCATTTCTACTAAAAATACAAAAATCAGCTGGGTGTGGTAGCACACGCCTATAATTCCAGCTACCTGGTAGGCTGAGGCACGAGAATTCCTTGAACCTAGGAGGCAGAAGTTGCAGTGAGGCAAGATAGCGTCACTGCAGCCCAGCCTGGGTGACAGACTGAGACTCTGTCTCAAAAATAAAAATAAAAGATAAGGCTGGTGTGATGGCTTACACTTGTAATCCCAGCATTTGGGGAGGCTAAAGTTGGAGGATCACTTGGGGCCAGGAGTTTGAGACCAGCCTGGGCAATATACTGAGACGTCATCTCTTCAAAAAATATACAAATTAGTCAGGTGTGGCCGTGCTCACCTGTAGCCCCAGCTATTCAGGAGGCTGATGTGGGAGGATGGCTTGAGCGTGGGAGTTTGAGGTTGTGAGCTATGATCATGCCACTGCATTCCAGCCTGGGTAACAGCAAGACCCTATCTCGAATGAATGAATAAATAAATAAAAAGTTAAAATCTCAGTTTTTTCCTTGCTTTAATGAGATATTTTTGAAAAAGTGATGATGAACATTTAGATAGTTGGAGAATAGGCAAATAGGCTTCCATTTTCTTCCTTCCTTCTCTTAGATTATGTTTGTGTAAGAGAAAAAATACAGATCATCATGGTGACTTTTTCTCCTGACTCCAGATCCAACCTCATGGGGACCAAGTTTACAGTTTATGACCGTGGTATCTGCCCCATCAAGGGTCGGGGTCTGATAGGAATGGCCCACACACGGCAGGAGCTGGCTGCCATCTCCTATGTGAGTGCTGCTCTCCCAAGGCCCTCTTCCCGCCCTCCTGTTGTCCTGCTGGCACTTTCCACCTGGTATAGCTAAAGAACCTCCCCTCCCAAGCTTGTTTCTATTTCTATGATTTCTGTTGCTATACTACTTTCTCCATGTATTTGAGTTTTAGTTATTTGAATTGCCAAGTTGAATTATTTTTTACTTTCAGAATATTCCTTCCCTTATTTCCTCTTCTCTTTTCCTGCTGACACTTAATGCAGACCTTTACTTCTTATCCAGTGGCCAAAGGTTACAATAATTTAAAGGTGTTATTTTTTTGTTTTTAGTCTTGTCCTATCTAGTGTATTCTTTTTTCTCTTTTTAATCTCTTCTTTCCCCTCTTTTTGCCATTTATAGTTCACTTGTTTTTAAATTTTATCTTGTTATTACTTGTTTTATTGTACTTTTTTATTTCACACCCAGGAAAGACCTGAGAACTATCTAGCTTATTCTCTACTGCTACCAAATGAATCTTCCTAAAACAAGGCTCCAGATGAGCCTCCTGTTCTGCTTCACATCTTTTAGTGAGTACCCATTGTGTCAAAGCTAACATGGTAGCCTTCGCTTTCAAACTCCTAGCGGCACTCCCTCCCCTTCCCATCATTCTAGCCAAGCGGTCCTCCTGCCGTTCCTTTGCTCAGCCACTCATCTTTCCTCCCTGGAGAGCCTTCCCTTTTCCCCTTTCTTGCCTTTTGCCTTATCAAAGTCTTTTCTGATGTACTCCAGTAGATGTGGTTGACATTCCTTTGTCTGTGTCCTTGTGGCATTTGTAACCCACATGTGCTTTTATTGCTTGTTGAAAATGAACCATCTCCACCAGTTTATAAACTCTTATGAGCTTTTACTCACTGCTGTATCCACACTGGCACATGGCCTGGCACACAGTAGGTATTCAAAGAGTTGTTGAGTAAGAGAAAGTAAGGAATTGACCCATCTCAGCTGGATTTTTTTATTCAAGTCTCAACTTTCTTAAATTGAAAATAATCACATCATTTGACTCTTAGGAGATTTTATCTACATGCCTGAGAACCATTTGACTTCACACTTTGATGTAAAGTACGTTTCCTCTACAGCTCTCATATATAATCTGCTCGGCTTTGCTGGGCGCAGTGGCTCCCACCTGTAATCCCAGCACTTTGGGAGGCCAAGGCAGGCAGATTGCTTGAGCCCAGTAGAGACCAGCCTAGGCAACATGGTGAAACCCCATCTCTACTAAAAATACAAAAATTAGCCAGACATGGTGGTAGGCGCCTGGAGTCCCCGCTACTAGGAGCGCTGAGGCAAGAGGATCACCCGAGTCTTGGGATGGTCAAGGCTGCGGTGAGCCGTGATCACGCCGTGCATTCTAGCCTGGGCTACAGCATGAGATCTTGTTTAAAAAATAATAATCTGCTTGGCGGCCTGGCTCGGGGTTCATGCCTGTAATCCCAGCACTTTGGGAGGCCAGGGCAGGCGGATCACCTGAAGTCAGGAGTTCAAGACCAGCCTGGCCAACATGGCGAAACCCCATCTCTACTAAAAATACAAAAAAATTAGCCAGGCATAGAGGCTGTTTTTGATTCTCTGTTTACAGCAAAGTAATAAAATTATTTTTGGTACACCCCACTTGTTTGTTTGTTTTGAGACAAAGTCTCACTCTTGTCACCCAGGTTGGAGTACAATGGCATTATCTTGGCTCACTGCAGTCTCTGCCTCCTGGGTTCAAGTAATTCTCCCGAGTAGCTAGGATTATAGGTGCCTGCCCCTGTGCCTGCTAATTTTTGTATTTTTAGTATAGACCGGGTTTTGCCATGTTGGATAGGCTGGGCTCGAACTCCTGACCTCAGGTGATCCACCCACTTTGACCCCTCAAAGTGCTGGGATTACAGGTGTAAGCCATTACACCTGGCCAGTACATCTGATATTGTCAGCATCTTATGTTCTTCAGAAAGTCTCATGTTATAAAAGAATGTGGTCTCTATTTTTTTTCCTGTTTCCAAATTCTGCCTTATTTTCCTGTCTTCCAGGAAACGAACGTGCTTGGATTTAAAGGTCCTAGGAAAATGTCTGTGATCATTCCTGGAATGACACTGAATCATAAGCAGATCCCATATCAGCCACAAAACGTGAGTAAGAACATACTTAAATCAGCAAAGGACTCTAAAAGACAGTAATACAATACAGAGAGATTAATACAAAAAAAAAATTGAGCTTCCAGAGCCCCACACTGGAGCATGGCTCCATACACTTCTTTAGGAGAGCTGCCCCTCCAAAACCTCAGGATAAGTGCAGTCGCAGAGTTGTTGCCTTGAAACTATTTTGTCTACAAAGAGAAATGCTGGATAATATAGAATAATAAAAAAAAAACCTGTCTTCATTTTTGGCTTTCATTCTTTGCTTCTGGTTTACTCTTTCTGAAATGGAGAAAGTATTCTCCTGCTCTACCTTCTACCTCATAGAGTTGAGAATGAATGAGTTCTTAGAGTTCTCAGTACAAAGTAATGATTTTCCCTTTGGACAGAACCATGACAGTTTGCTATCAAGGTGGCAGAACAAAGCTATGGAAAATCTGATTGAACTGCACAACAAGGCCCCTGTCTGGAACAGTGACACTCAGTCCTATGTCCTCAACTTTCGTGGCCGGGTCACTCAGGCATCTGTGAAGAACTTCCAGATAGTCCACAAAAATGACCGTAAGCCTCCAGGAAGGGTTGGGCAGGAAGTGGAGGACAGATGCTCTTACAGGGTAGGGAAATGTACATTCCCTGTATGTGACAGGAAGTGATAGGAGATAATCATGGAGGAGAGACAGGATTCTTTGGAAAGATGAAACTACAGTTGTAGAGAAAACTTGTAAGTCACTGTGTTGAGGAGGGGAGAGGAGTATGAGAGATATGCTACAGCAAATCAGAAAAGTCAGCTGGGCGCCATGGCTCATGCTGTAATCCCAGCACTTCGGGAGGCCAAGGTGGGCAGATGCTTGAGCCCAGGAGTTTCAGACCAGCCTGGGCAATGTGATGTGAAACCCCATCTCTACAAAAATGTTAAAAAATTAGCTGGGCATGGTGGCAGGCACCTGTAGTCTCAGCTACTGTGGGAACATCGCTTGCGCCAGGAGGTCAAGGCTGCAGTGAGCCAAGATTACATCACTGCACTCCAGCCTGGATGACAGAGCAATACCCTGTCTCATAAAAAAAATCAGAGAAGTCATAGAGTAGGTTGTTTGGGAAACAAAGGCAAATGACCCCAGTAAAGGTTCCTGGCAGCTCTAGCCTACAGAGCTTGTGCCGTTCCCAGTAAGCCTCTCTCTGTTCTAAAGAAACCCGGTGATTAATTGGCCTATTTGGATTCTTTCTGTTTCATAAATAGGTTTTCGTTACACCAGTAATCCCAGCACTTTGGAAGGTCAAGGCTGGAGAATCACTTGAGCCTAGGTGTTTGAGACCAGCTTGAGCAACACAGTGAAACCGTATCTTTATAAAAAATAAAAAATGAGGCATGGTCTGATTAATTTAGTCCCAGCTACTCAGGAGGCTGAGGTGGGAGGATCACTTGAGCCCGGGACGGGAAGTCAAGGCTGCAGTGAGCCGTGGTCATGCCACTGCACTCCAGCCTGGGCAACAGAGCAAAACCCTTAGAAAAGGAAGAAAAAAAGTTTTCCCCTAGTGCAACCACATTATTTTCTAACATCCTGGTTTCTTTCTGTTTCTAGCTGACTATATAGTTATGCAGTTCGGACGTGTGGCAGATGATGTATTCACACTGGACTACAACTACCCACTTTGCGCAGTACAGGCCTTTGCCATCGGGCTTTCTAGCTTTGACAGTAAGCTGGCATGTGAATGAGAGAACAATCAAGCTGGGAGCTGGGCTTTCTCCCCACAGGGCTTTCAGGAGCAGAAGTGGCATCTCCTTCCCTTCCCTTGCCCCAGGACATGAAGAGCAATAATAGTTTGCCCCTTTTGGAATGATCCCTGAATATATAAAACACACACACGCTCTCTCACTCCTTTTCCAGGTTTCATAGACTTGGTGAGGGATCACAGCTTAGCATGGGAGAGAGTTAATTTAAAGCACAGGGAGGTTCTTGTCACATTGGGGTCTCCTGAAGTGAGAGTGGGACTTCCTGTGCTTGGAAACTCGCTGTAGAATCAGGGACTGACATCACAGTTCCTCTCCTCTCTTCCTTCCCTCATAGCCGATTGGCTGGCACCAATTTTAGTCACAGTGGCTGTGATCAATTATGTGAGAATTTTACAGAATTGTCTTCATTTCATTTAAGGCTGAAAGCATAAACTCTACAGGTGACTTAGTCAAGACTGACAGTAATTTGATAATTGCCTTCATTTTCAACCCAGGAGTGCCTCCCGCAGCTGTGTCACTTCGGATCCATTAGTGTGTAGCTACACACCCGCCTGTAGACATCCTGTGCAAACACTTTGTCATTGTCATTATCAAGAGAGATGGCAGTATTGACCATTTAATTTAGTTTTTTTTAAAAAAAAGGTGGCAGGAGAGGCTTCGGGGAGGCTCAGTCAGCAGACATGAGCGCTGCTGGCCCACGTGGCGGAGCTTTGGACTTTCTCCTTGGCTCCTGCAAGCCGGGCTCACAGGCACAGAAGGTGTTTTGCTAAGTTTTTTGGATTATTATACCCCTGCATGTATTACATGACTCTTATACACCAGTTCGCCCTTCCCAGAATGTGTCCGAATCTCGGAATGCAGCTCTGTGAGCTTCGTCACCAGCACTGTTCAGCTGTATCCCTTGTGCATAGCACTGTTTGCCATTGTTGGGCAAGACACCCCTGGCAGCTGCTCCCTCAGACTTCCCTTCTGTGGACTGACCTCTCACTCCTGCCTGTTGTCCCTGCACCACATCAGATAAGCGTGTGAAGGAGCCAACTGGGAGCTGCAAGACCTTTGGCTTGTCCCCGCCGGCAAGTCCCACCTGCTGTGTGAGGATGAGACTGTTTACATCTCAGGCCTGTTTCCCACCAAGTGCCTCCCTCATGGCCGTGCCCAGTAGCCTCACCTCGTCACCACTACCACCACCCCCTGCCCTATCCTGAGGCACTGCCTGGCAGGCCACCCTGGTTCACCACAGAAGCTATTCCTACACAACAGCATCTGGGGAAGGACTTGGGGTGGGCCAGCCGGACCTCATCCTGCTTCCTCCTCCTCCCTCTGGTTTCAAGAGATATATAAACTAACACATAATTTGTGTGTGCAGGTGATGGGTTTTACCTAAGTCCTATTTATACCTTTTATATGTTATAGAAATAAAAGTTAATTTATATCCCTCAGGGAGTTCCTACTGTCATGTTCTGTAATCACAATTATTGTTTTGGGCCACATGCAGGCTCATGCCTGTAATCCCAGCACTTTGGAGGCCAAGGCAGGCGGATCACCTGAGGCCAGGAGACCAGCCTGGCCAACATGGCAAAACCCTGTCTCTACTAAGAATACAAAAATCAGCCGTGTGTGGTGGCTCACACCTATAGCTCCAAGTACTCAGGAGGCTGAGGCAGGAGAATGGCCAAAAAATAAATAAAATGTTTTGGTAACTCAGTGAGCACATCAGTTCTTTGAAGCCAGGTGATAACTAATACAAACTTTTGTCCTGGTGTAGAGCAGAAATCTGCAGACTGAGGCTTTGTTCCAACACTATACACACGACAGCCAGGAGCTTCTGGACACAGGACGGGACTGAGAGCTGAGCTTAGCAGGGACCACAGAGGGTAGAGTTTATATTCTTTGGATGCCTGTGCAGGTCAGTCTCCCAGATTTGTTCTTGTCGGCATTCCAGACTAGTTCAGCAGCGAGACAAAGGAACTATCTCATAGTGAAATAGACCCCGTTGCTTGCCTCTGTTATTGGTTTTTTCTTTTTTGAGATGGAGTCTTGCTGTCACCCAGGCTAGAGTGCAATGGCATGATCTCGGCTCACTGCAACCTCTGCCTCCTGGGTTCGAGTGATTCTCTGCTTCAGCCTCCCGAGTAGCTGGGACTACAGACGTGTTCTACCACACCCAGCTAATTTTTGTATTTTACATAGAGAAAGGGTTTCACCATGTTGGCCAGGCTCCTGGTCTTGCCTCAGCTTCCAAAATTGTTGGGATTACAGGCGTGATCCACCGAGCCTGGCCTATTTATTTATTTAGAAGTAGTCTGGCTCTGTCACCAGGCTGGAGTGGAGTGGGGCAATCTTAGTTCACTGCAACCTCCACCTCCTGGGTTTAACCAATTCCCTGCCTCAGCCTCCTGAGTGGCTGGGACTACAGGCGCATGCCACCACACCCAGCTAATTTTTGTATTT
>PVKP010029865.1:0-28515 GCA_004027715.1 Plecturocebus donacophilus | reverse complement strand
CGCTGGGGCACCGGCAAAACGGCCTCACCGGCCAAAAGAGTCGCGCTGGCGACCCGTGTGGCTCCTCTGCCGGGAATCTCCCGGTCTGTGGGCAACAAAAATTCATCGGAAAGTGCGGCGTCCACTCGTTCTCTGCGCTTTCACTGGGAGCTACATTCCCGAGCTGTTCCTAATCAGCCATCTTGGATCTCTCTCCTGTGTTCTTTTTAATATGCTGGAGAAATGGGAGGTAAAGCAAGTATATGTGAAGAGAGCAAAACACAGAGGCAACCTCGCTTTATAACAGTCCACTCTCTTGGGAACAATTTCATTCCTACGAAAACTAACACAGTCTCAAGAAAAAGACATAAAGTTCTCTTAATGACCCAATCATCTCTTAAAGACACCACTTCCCCATACTCCCACCTTGACAACCAAGCCTCAACATGAATTTTAGCAGGAACAAACCATATTCAAAGCATAGCACTTCTCATGGCATTGATGAGGGATCCTCCCAAGGGTTGGAAGCTAGAACTGTGGGGGCCACACCTTCTGCTGTCATTACCACCCAGGGCCCGGCAAGTTTGTGTCCTTGACTAAACTGAAGAACACTGAAAAGCACTGAAGGTTTTTAAAGTAGAAGAGCCAACACCATTTATCAGATTTGTATTTTAGAAAAAAGTTTACTGTACCTGCAAGCTGGATAATGGATTAGAGAAGCCAAGTTTTAGAAAAACAAATTAAAAGACTATGGCAGTAACTCAGATGAGAAAGAATGAAAGTAGGCGAATTAAGAGAGATTTGAAAAGCATATTGATATGCCTGGGCAATCAACAATGTGAGGAAAGAGGAAGAATAAAAGTAAGGATTCTAGAAGGTATAACTCCCAGGTTTCTGACTTGCGCATTTCAGTAGGTAATGGTACTAGATATTGGTATGGAAAATAACATAAAGAAAAGACAGGGAGGGGTCAGTTTTGGCCATAAAGACTCAGAGGTATCTGGGGGACATCAAGGAGACATCCAGTAGACTGACCAGCTTTATGCATGGTTCTTCAGTTTAGGAGAGAAATCTGAACTAACGATACAATGCCGAATTAATTTTACCCCACTTGTATCCACCAAGTGTTTTTATGTGTGGCTGCTCTCTGGAGACCTTCCTTCTTTGTAAAGATGCTTTAGTTATATTTTACTGTCTTGCTGTTTTCTCAGGAGCATAATCTCATTAAGCCATGTACTTTCAGTTCAAACTGTTCTGTCTACAGTGATTGGCTTGACAGAATTCTGGTTCCTTGCAATTATGTCTATAATAAGTAAAAGAAAGAATAAACACATCAGGCTACCCTAGATATTTCAAGGCATTCTGCTTCGTCATCAATCATGAGTAGCCTAGAAAAATACAAGTTTTATAAGTATCTCCTAAATGGTAATCTGCAATGCCTATTAATTTACTTTACCTAGAGAAAATACGGTCTTAGAAATTGATTTTGCTGTTACATTCTACAGCCTTATAAATCACTTTCCCTGGTGCATGAATAATTAAAGAGAGCAATCCATACATTTCTGAACTTGTTAACATTTTTGAAACAAAACCAGATACTAAACATGACATTTTCCTGTTGCTGTCTGGAATTTCTATGCCTGGTGTCTAGGCTCATTCCCATTATTTACTTTGGCTCCAATGCTTGGCTGCTTCTTTCAAGTTGTTTGCCTTCGGTGTTTACAGAAGTGGATTCCCACAACCAAAGAAAGGGTGGTTAATGACTCAGTCTGGAAGTGCTATTTTTGTTGTCGTGGACTAGAGTTAGTTTACCATAATTAGTGATATTTTGTGAAAGCAGCACAGAGCACCTAGGCGGTGCCATTTCCTTGGCTCCTCTCAGTACGCGCAGGGAACACACCCATGTACACACTCACAGATACGTCTTTGCCATGTCTTAGTGTAACTCTACTTCTGCATTCCATTGTAAGAAAGAATACAGTTTTAATACAATGCAAATGAATGCAGTCTAGATCCTGGATTGCTGAAGATTAGATGTGTATTGTCAGTGTGCTTGTGACTGCCTTGAGGGGGTAGAAAGCTTTACTGCTTTCATGGTGTAGTGAGCGTTGAAAAGTGAAACAGATGCTGTAACATGCCTTTTCCTCCTTGTTTGTCTGCTTTATGCTTAAGATGCTTTGATTATGTTACAGATCCTGGTAAGAATAAGCTATTCAGATGGGGCACAGAACTTACATTTTTGCTTTTGAAAAATAATAATATGTAGTAGGAACTTAATATTTTTGAATGAAATAAAATTTTAGATGATTTTCAGTATAAATGCTATGTTAGCAAATAATAAAAACAAACATCAACTCATACATTCTCTCTCTTTAACTGTTTCTATCACCGGACTTAACTTTGCCTGTGACAGAAACTTAGAGTCAGGTTAAAACGATAGGTTTGGATTCAAATCTCAGAACCAGCATTTTCTATGTGGCCTTGAGGCTGGTTATCAAACTTCTCTATGTTTCAGTTCCTTCCTCCACGAAATGGTTGGCCCATAAGCATTTTGTTCAGATTAATTGAGATGATGTATGTAAGGTCTTTAATGCCTACCTGTAGCAAGTGCTTGATAAAGATTAGGTGCTGTTATTATCATCATCTACTTCTTCAGCCTGTACCCTACCTTCAAACTGCCCAGTAGGCTTGTATTTGTGCCCTAGCTTACTTGGTTTTCATCACATGGATTCACTGCCGTCTTAGAGTTTTTTATTACTCTTTTTCACCTGTCTGTTAAAACTACTCTGTGATTTCTCTGGGTCATGAGTCATATCTTTTGCATTTGTGAATTCTCCCATCCTTCTGAATTCATCAATTTCCAAAATAGACCTCTACCCGTCTTTGATTCTTTGGAAAATTCTTTCTTGTAGAGATGTTGCACTAAATCTCCCCTCTCTTCCTTCCTCCCCTCTACAACAAGCCATCTTTACTTCTTGAATTTATTCATAGAGCTTATTTAGTTCTGAATTACTTTCAGAAGGTAAGTTAAAGTATAGAACCATCATCCATGCAGTTCACGACAAGCTGCTTTTCCTCCTTCGGGCTAATTTGAAAGTTTATCTTGAAGAATCTGCCTGGTCTTCTGAAGGTCTACTGTTTCCATTTCTAACCAAATTTAACTTTATCCATGTTTTCTTTTTCTTCTTTTTTTGTTCTTTCCATTACGCAACATTCTTCAAGATGTGGATGAGTGCCTGGAACCAAACGTTTGCACAAATGGTGATTGTTCCAACCTTGAAGGCTCCTACATGTGTTCATGCCACAAAGGCTATACCCGGACTCCAGACCAGAAGCACTGTAAAGGTAAATACTGCGATCAAGTTTCCCATTTTTATTTAAACTTCACTTAAGCATAGATTAGAGCAATTAGCCTTAGGAAAGGGAACCCCGCTACCTGTGTTTATTTTGACCGAGCTACTTAGAGCACATATTGGTTGGCTTGGCTGAAAGTGGCTCCTCATTGTGGTTAAATACAGAGCATATCTGTTTACATAAAGGGAAACAATGTATTTTTAGAGAGTCTGTAAACCACACATCTATTCATTTAAATTTTTTATCATTATAAAAGCAGCACACAGTTGCACAACTCTGTGAATATATTAAAAACTGTTGAATTATACATTTTAAATAGAATTGTATGGCATGTAAATTATATCTGAGTAAAATGGATATTAAAGAAACCAACATACACTCATTTTAGAAAATTTAGCAAATACAGAGAGATAAGAAAAGTAACAATCTCACATAATATCATTCATGAATATTCATATTTCATGGATATTGTATATAAAGATGTTATTCTATATACAAGTTTATATCTTGCTTTTTGCCAGTTAATAATATATCATAAGCACCATAAGCGTTTTACATTCCATTTGTAACTTTTTTCAAATGCTGTTTTTTTTTTTAATTTTGAGACAGAATCTTGCTCTGTTGCCAGGCACCAGGCTGGAGTGCAGTGGCACAAGCTCGGCTTACTGCAACCTCTGTTTCCCGGGTTCAAGCAATGCTCCTGCCTCAGCCTCCCAAGTAGCTGGGACTACAGTGCATGCCACCACGCCTAGCTAGTTTTTGCATTCTTTAGTAGAGACGAGCTTTCACCATGTTGGCCAGGATGGTCTCGATCTCTTGACCTCGTGATCCGCCTGCCTCGGCCTCCCAAAGTGCTGGGATTACAGGCGTGAGCCACCACGCCTGACCTCAAATGCTATTTTTAGAGGCTATATAATATTCCAGTGTATTGCCATATCACAGTTTTCTTGCTCTTCTTTAGGTACTGAACAAACAAAAAATGTTCAACTTCTCATTACTGAATAAAACTAATATAGGTCTCTCTCTCTCTCTCTCTTTTTTTTTTTTTTTTTTTTTTAAGATGAAGTTTCACTCTATCGCCCAGGCTGGAGTGCAATGGTGCAGTCTCTGCTCAATGCAACCTCCATGTCCCAAGTTAAAGTGATTCTTGTGCCTCAGCCTCCTGAGTAGCTGGGATTACAGGTGCATGCCACCACACCCAACTAATTTGGGGGGTTTTTTTGAGCTGGAGTCTCACTCTCTCCCCTATGCTGGATGGAGTACTGTGGCGTAATCTCAACTCACTGCAAGCTCCACCTCCTGAGTTCTAGCAATTCTCTTGCCTCAGCCTCCTGAGTAGCTGGAATTACAGGAACCTGCCATGACATTTAGCTAATTTTTGTATTTTTAGTAGAGACAGGGTTTCACCATGTTGGGTAGGCTGGTCTTGAACGCCTGACCTCAGGTGATCAACTTGCCTCAGCCTCCCAAAGTGCTGAGATTACAGGCGTGAGCCACTGCACCTGGCCAGATCTCTTTTAAAAATAAACTTTTGTCTGAACTTTAGAATTATTTCCTTATTCATAAAAGTAGAATTATTGGGTAAAATTTTCTGAATATTTTAATATTTTGTTTTGTTTTTATTTTTTAATTGACATATAATTGTCCATATTGTACATGTTTATGGGGTACATAGTGAGGTTTTGATACATACATTGTACCGTGGTCTTTTTACTGTTTTTACAGAACATCCTTATTTCAAATGTATATTTATTTTAATTCTAAAAAGGTTTAGTATTTATTTTATATGATCATTCCCTTTAATGATTCTCTGAACACTTCTAATTTTTAAACATTTATTTTATATACTTATTAAACATTTATATATATATTTAAAATTTCTCTTAATATCATTTTCCATTTATCAGGATTTTATTTTTTAAGTCAATGTATATGAACTCTTTATATATGTAGTACATATATAAATGTATGTACACGTGGCTGGATACAGCACTTTGGGAGGCCGAGGTGGGTGGATCACCTGAGATCAAGAGTTCGAGACCAGCTTGGCCAACATGGCGAAACCCTGTCTCTACTAAAAATACAAAAATTAGCCAGGCTTAGTGGCATGCACCTGTAATCCTAGCTACTTGGGTGGCTGAGGCATGAAAATCACTTGAACCCAATAAGCAGACGTTACAGTGAGCTGAGATAGCGTCACTGCATTCCAGCCTGAGTGACAGAGCAAGACTCAAAATAGAGTCTCAACAATAATAATAATAATAGATGTATGTACATGTGGATATACATGACATATATGTTTATGGTGGTACATTGTTATAATTTGTCCATGGCTTTCCTAATTTTCCTTTTCAAGTTTTTTTTTTAAGTTTTAATTTTTTTCTTATGGTCAGATCTGTGGATTTTTTCTTTTCTGCTTACTCTTACATCTAAAAGTATGTTCTAACAAAGGAGAAAAGAGGAAATAAGTGAAAATTTTCTTCTTTCTTAAGTGCCTCGATGTAATTGAAGACTCTAGGGTGATAATTTCTCACTATGGTAGGTAAGAAGTGAGTGAATACCCTGGTATCCTGTAAGAATTGAGGCTTCTTCCGCTGGCAGTAGGGAATGTGCAGGCATCTGAATTTGATGCCTTGCTCCCATAATGTAACAGAGCAACAGTGGATCTTGGCCACTCTTAGTGGAACATCTAATGTGGGCACACCTCCATTTCTCCTGGTCCCTTCTCTTTTGGCTCACATCCACAGTTTCCTACTGACTCCTTAAGCCAGCCATCTCCTCAGACCAAATTAAACATGAGTAGCATCTGAAAGGTATTATTTCTTCTCCATACACTGGATCAGTGGTGGTTGAGGATCTCAGGCATTAGGAGTCATTACTAATCTTTGATTGCTAGTTTATTTTCATATCCTGCCATTTTATCTTCTTCCTAACCTGCCTAATTTTTTTCATCTACTTGTTGATAAAAACTCTTGCAGTATGTCCTCCTCCTTCATATTCCAAACTTACTTGTCACAGTTGCATTCTTCAGCTGACATTCTCTGATCCCTCCAAGTCAGTGTCTCAACTGCCCTGTGAAGATTCTGTGCTTATTTGGACCCGGTACTTGTTCAAGATTATCCTGCCTTTCATATTCTTCATCTTCCTCGCTGCTTACCTGATGTGACTCTTCCATTGGTTCATGATATGACCTTGGGTGAATAATCTCAGGTTTCCAGACATTGTGTCATCCCTAAAATTAGGGGATTGGACTCTAACAGGATGCTCCAAGTAGATACATGTTCAATGAATGACTCATTACCATTGTCTTGCTCTTGGCCACTGCCATCCTAGCTGAACCTAGGAAAGGTTAACTGGGGAGCCAAGACAACTAAAAATATCTAGGATTAAATTGTATATTAAAGTCTAGTATTTAGGTGGTTTTTTTTTAAAGGCAATATATCAGATCCTAGTCCTGACGTGTAGATGCTGTGTGAGCTTGGGTAAATTATGGTATCTTACTTCACTAAACCTTACTTTTCTCATCTGCAAATAAAAGGGAGCAATAATGGTACCTACTGGAGCTGATATAAGAATTGCATGAAATAATACAGGGACAGAGATCACGTGGAGAGAATGAGTTAATGCAGGGGCAGAGCATGATGTGGTGCTGGTGGTGTTTGCTAAATTACAGGCATAAACAAAGGTTTGTTAAAGCAAGAAGTGTATGGCAAACTCTGCTTGTATGCTTCTGGGAAAGCTTCACGAAGGTGTTACTATTTGAACTAGGTCTTAAAGTATTGAATACAAAGGAAAGTAAAACTTGGCAGGCAGAGGAAACAGCACATGCCAAAGCTCAGAGGTGAGAAAGGGCTATTACTTCCACTTGGCATTTAACCTTGCCCTCTACTCTGATTCTAATGGCATCTCCCCATTACATTCTGGGATGCATTAACTCTTCCCATGTGATCTCTGTCCCTGTATTATTTCATGCAATCCACGTATCAGCTCTAGTAGGAAGCATTATTGTTCCCCATTTTTTGCAGATGAGAAAGCTCACACAGCTTCTACACGTCACAGCTAGGATCTGATACACTGTCTTTCTTTTTAAACTAAACTCTAGACTTTATTTTGATTTCACAAGTTTTTCCAGTCACATCCTCTTTCTGTTCCAGGATCCAATCCAGGATACGACATTGCATTTAGTTGTCTTGTCTCCCCAGTGACTCTCTCCCTAGTTTTCAAGATCTTATCTGTCTTAAAGAGGGTAGCCCAGAATCCTGTAGCTTGTCCCCAGTCTGGATCCATCTGATGTTTTTCTCGTGATTAAACTGGGGCCATGGGCTTTTGGGAAGAAGAGCATAGAGGTGAAAGGCTCTGGTCATCACATAACGTCAGGTACACTTTCACACGTCAGGTGTGTGTGATATTCTTGGCACAAAAGAAAGAAGACATTTGTCCAGCATGCCTGTTTTATTAGAAAGCTCTCTATTGTCTCAGAAATTTTGTCCCTCATTAGAAAAAAAAAATATTTTTGTCTCTAGAGTTAATCTATCTTTGTTCCCTTTGGTCATTTTAAAGACCCAAAGATCACCTTGTTCAAGATAACTGCATTAGCTCAAGTTATTCCAAGTGTATATGTCATTACTTGTCATGAATTACTCCTGACATTCTTAGCATCATAAATGAGTAAGTTACATAAGAGGTCTGGCATACCCTGACAGTACTTGGAATGGAGGGTATATCTCTGCTGCAGACATCTTCACATGGGAATGCTTAACTTGTTGTCATCTATGAGAAAGTCAAAAAGAATCCAAAGCACTAAAAATGTTGTCAGACGCTCTGTGAGATCCAGCCAGCTACAAGAGCTATTGCTGTTCTTCGGTTCATGAACTGACATCTCAAGTATTTCATAGAATGTGCTAAAAGAAAATATGATATAGGCTGATCTTTGCTGCCAACCATTCCTAAAGCTAGGAGACTTAGAGTGTTTGAAAAGTATAAAATAATCTTTAAAATGAAACTTAGCTTGTTTAATTTCTCTATGGACAGGCAATAGTTTGCCGCCAGAAATTATTTATAAATAAGAGACTGATAACACGGTTAAACCACAATTTTTAATCAACTAAATTAATTGCTATGAAAAATTAAATATGAAATTTTTGAACTCCAATTACGTTAATACTTTGTATGAGTTATTCAGGAAACCATCTCAATATTTCAATAGCAATGTCAACTATTTCATGAAGGCATAACCTCATACCTTGCTTATATTGGAATAAATTTAAAAGATTAATGGCCCATTAGAGATTAAGAAATGAAACTTGATTAGAGGAAACAGGTAATTGTCAATAATGCTTGAGTGAAAGGCCTATACAGTTTATTGAGTTTTCCTGGCAAACACTTTTAGATGCATTTTAAGTGAGATGATTTTGGAAGAAAACAACAGTCATACATTGATCTATAGGACATGGTTCTTAAAAAGCAAATCCCCCTATTTTATTTATTACTCTGTTTAGATTAGGGCTCCTTTCTCCCCCTCTGAGTGTAGTACTAATGTGTTTTGTATCTATTCCCTTTGGTAATCTTTACAACAAACCTGTCATGTAGGCGATGAAGATCATTTATACCCACCATGTTTTAATAATCATAAACTCTTATAAGTTGGCTAGCCATTCAGCAGAACATTCTGAGGCCATATTTGCACTGACAAGGCAAGACAGAATTATCTACTTGGGTCAGACCAATATAATGGCCGAACAAAAACATCTGGAAAACTCTACTCCTATCAGAAGTGTTTAAGTTATTGATGAAGCCAGTCCTTTACTGCAGTTATATAACTTTGTATACGTGGCATTTTCTAGGCCACTTATTAAGAATTATATTCTTTCTCAGTTAGTAGTTTTATCTTCGGTCAAAGCATGTTTAAAAATCCTCACTTATCACTTTCTCCTTAGGTATTCCAGTAATTATCCTAATACTGCCATTTCTCTTGGCTTTGTTACCTTGAAAATGAGCCAAAGTTCTTTATACACTGTTTGGACTTATAGTTCAACTTCTAAATAAAGTAGAATTATTCATTTCCTTCGATAACTGCTTATGCTTTTGGTTTTGTTTTTCAAATTCCTGGTAGAGTTTTGCTTCCAACTTCTTTCATGCAGCTAAACAGGTCTACAAACTGTCTGAGCGCCATTGTATTTGCTTCAGGTTCTGCCTTCTGTTTGCAACTCTAAAATATTTCATGTTGCATTGCAAGAGGTTGATGGTGAGGAATATGATTATTATAAGTAGCTTATTGATTTATTGTCTATTTGTAGTTATCTCTATTCTATAGATCAGTATACTGAGGTTCATACAGCAGCATGGGTGGAGGGATACATACTAAAGTGTGTAGTGTCAGACATAAGAAATACTATTATTTTTGTAACAATAACCCCAGAATGCATTGCAGGGAGCACTGCATTCTCCTGGGTAGTCTCTTTTTCAGAAAAAAAAGATGCCATTGTTGTGTTTGCAGATATTGATGAATGTCAGCAAGGGAATCTCTGCATAAATGGGCAGTGCAAAAATACCGAGGGCTCCTTCAGGTGCACCTGTGGGCAGGGGTACCAGCTATCGGCAGCCAAAGACCAGTGTGAAGGTAAGAGTGTGGTAACGTGAACTACTGAAACTTCAGCTTAAAGCACCTGGTCTGAAAAAAATGTACATTCAATCAAGTGAGTGTACCTTTTAAAAATTACCTAGATGATTGCATTATAGTGCCAGAAAGTTGGGGATTTAAACATCAGTTAGGAAAGTCAATAAAACAAGATGGAAGACAGTTAAATTTCAAAACCTATGGCATTAGCAATCAGTGGCTAGGCATTAGTATTAAGAAGAAAAGTTATTGCTCTCTGTGTAATTCTTTACTACAGAAGATAATTTCCATTGAAACAATTTATAGGTTTTATGTACTTGAATTTCAACAATTAGAAAGTCATTATATCGGGCTGCTTTATGCTGTGGAATGTTAATAACCTTAATTTTGTATTTAACATTGAAATATTTTTGCCTTTTAAAAAAATCGCTGAAGAAGACTTCTCAGTAAAACTGTAATAATGTCCCTCTTAGAGACAAAATTTGCAAAATATGTTCTGTTCCTACAGATGATAGTGAAGATTCTGGATTTGCTAAGATTGACCTTAGACTTTTTAAAGAAATATTTCATTGAATTTCACACAGAAATACTTCCCTTCCCAATAAGTATGTGCTTCTTGAACTTGAAGATATTATGATCTCACCTGTGTCAACCACAAGTGCCCAGAGTTCTTGAGAGCAAACATCATTTCTTATTTAAGAACAGAATCCACACTGTATAAGGTCAATTATTTGATAAAGAAACAACATCCAGCCAGGTGCAGTGGTTCATGACTATAATTCTAGCACTTTGGGAGGCCGAGGCAAGTGGATCACGAGGTCACGAGTTCAAGACCAGCCTAGCCAATGTGGTGAAACCCCGTGTCTACTAAAAATACAAAAATTTGCTGGGCTTGGTGGTGGGCGCCTGTAATCCCAGCTTCTCAGGAGGCTGAGGCAGAGAATTGCTTGAACGTGAGAGGCAGAGGTTGCAGGGAGCTGAGAATGCACCACTGCATTCCAGCCTGGGCGACAGAGCAAGACTCCATCTCAAAAAAAAAAAAGAAACAATATCCATGTCTTCATGTATACTCTGAATATTTGATAAGCAAAAAAGTCTGAGATAGTGTTACAAAAGCGACAATATATGAGGGACATTACTTGTATCAACATTGTCTTTCTAGAATTTACACTGATCTAGTTGAAACTGATTGAAAATGTTTTTTAAGCACCACTTCTACAGTTTCTTTGTATTCTCTTGCTCATAGACATTGATGAATGCCAGCACCGTCATCTCTGTGCTCATGGGCAGTGCAGGAACACTGAGGGCTCTTTCCAGTGTGTGTGTGACCAGGGTTACAGAGCTTCTGGGCTTGGAGACCACTGTGAAGGTAAGAATTTCACCTGATTTCAGAATCATAAAATGCCCTGATCAGAGGGAAATCTAGGCATCATCTCAGCCTCTGTCTCTGAGCCTGATCTCTTGATTTCATAGTGAAGACATACATTAGGTCCCTGCAAAGTGTCTTCCCTGGGGTCACATAAATAATTCAAACAAGGGAGTAGAGTCCAGATTTTCTTTGCACTGCTTGGAGCTGTCTTTTAGACATATGCCAGCCAACGGCATAAAAGACTCAGTTTAACTTTACCAGCTGTATAGTTCTGAACTGTAACACCTTGTTTATGCAGAATCAACTTCCAAATGTTCCAAATAAATAAGTACAACTTAATTTTCCAGGTAATTAGAGGGTTTTTCAGAGCCAAACTTCAATTCAGTTTTTAGCTTTTTGCATAAAACATTTCTGAAAGAAACCCCACATGTACAGTATCAGGCAGTCATTAACCACTTTCACTACTTGCTTGACAAAGAAGCTCTCTGAAGCGGTGGAAGACTGAGCCAGACCTACGTATGGAGAGGGGAATATCTTCTCTCAGTGGGCTTCTTTTTCACTTTTACCGCCAGTCTGTCACTTGTGACCCTGTTCATTGTCCACCTAAGTAACAAGCTTTTTCCCAGCCCACCCGAGGCTTCATTGCATTCACATCCTGTCAGTTGTGAAACCAGAAACATCAGTTTTGGCAGGGTTGTGTCTCCCATTTAGGGGCAGAGTTTTTGAAGGAGGATCTGAACCGCACCTTTGAGAGAAGTGGATGAGCCTTTTGGTGAATGGTTTCATGACACCCATTTCAGCAGCCCCAAATCCTTTTTCACTCCCAGGCCAGTTGATTGGGAAAGATCCATTGCCATTTACGGTATCCTACATTTCTGACCAGAGAACTTGGCACAAGCAGTCACAAGTGGCTGAGTCCCCATATCCTGCTGCCGCTGGGAATGTAAAATGACCCAACCCTTGGGAAGGCAGTTTTGGCAGTGTTTTAAAGGCCTTATCAGTAAATCAACTTCTAAGATTTTATCCTAAGGTGATCATGTTTCTCAAAGAGTTAATTACACTTACGAAAAGTGATAATCAGTATACCTATTGAGGCCAGACGCGGTGGCTCACGCCTGTAATCCCAGCTCTTTGGGAGGCTGAGGTGGACGGATCACCTGAAGTCAGGAGTTTGAGACCAGCCCCACCAACATGGTGAAACTCTGTCTCTACCAAAAAATACAAAAATTAGCTGGGTGTGGTGGTACACACCTGTATTCCCAGCTACTTGGCTGAGGCAGGAGAATCACTTGAATCTGGGAGGCAGAGGTTGTAGTGAGCTGTGATCATGCCACTGTATTCCAACCTGAGTGACAGAGCAAGAAGACTCCATCTCAAACAAACAAACAAAACAAAAATGAGCCAGGCATGGTGCGAGTGCTTGTAATCCCAGCTACTCAGGAGGCTGTTACTGGAAAATGGCCCAAACCTGGGAGGCGGAAGTTGCAGTGAGCCAAGATCACGCCACTGCACCAGCCTGGGTGACACAGCAGGATTGTCTCAAAAAAAAAAAAAAATCACACACACACACACACACACACACACACACGCACACACACCCCTATTGAGAAACAGGTCAGATAAGTGATAAGATATGACTGTGTATGAAAAGTTGTGTTTTAGGAACTCTCTAATACATGGGTAAGTGATAGTGATTCAAGGTAGTGACGTCCCAAGGTGGGAGAGTCGGTCGTGTTGGAAGGAGCCATTCATGGAAGAATCTATTCTAGAACTAAGTAACTGGTAAGGTATATGCTATGGCAGAGGTCCGAACTTTTTTGGTACCAGGGACCAGTTTCATGGAAGACAGTTTTTCCCTGGACGAGGTTCGGGGAGATGATTTCAGGATGAAACTGTCCTACCTCAGATCATGAGGCATTAGTTAGATTCTCATAGGAGCATGCAGCCTAGATCCCTCACATGCACAGTTCACAAGAGGGTTCGCCCTCCTGCAAGAATCTAATGCAGCTGCCGATCTGTCAGGAGGTGGAGCCTGGTGGTAATGCTTGCTCCCTGCTGCTGACCTCCTGCAGTGCGGCCCGGTTCCTAACAGGCAACGGACCTGTCCAGTCCATGGCCCAGGGACCGAAGACCCCTGTGCTAGGGCACTGAAAACCTCAAATGACCATCAGCGTCTCTTCTGTCCTGATTCCTGGCCAAGCCAAGAAGGAACTGCACCATTGATTAAGTCTTGAGTAATTGATATTCATCCCAGGGCATGTTCCTCTGCTTTGTCTGTTTTAATGTGTAAACATCTTAATAGAAGTCTAAGGTTTTTATTCCAAAAACATCCATTGCATGAAAAGTCGAAAACATTTAGCAAACTCGTTCTTCATTCTTAATGTATATAAGGTATGCTTATGTTCCATAAGAAAGCTTCTTTTAGAATATGTAATCAGGCCCTTTTTTTTTAAAGTCAGGACTAGTTTCCCTGGTGTACTGGGTTATAAATAGGACTATAGTCCATCTAACTAATTCAGAGCTCCCTTTGAAACTATGTTAGCACTTCAGCCTGCTAATTCCCAACTAGCAATGTTTCCGACACTCCCCAGTGATAGTTAGCCATAATTAACTAAGCTGTGGCTGTTCACATGCCTCTCGCAGCTCTGCAAGAAAGAGCTATCTTTCTTGTTGGCTTTTATGTTTACATGTGTAATTTTGCCCTAATAGCTCTGGCAAAGATCCTGTTTTCTTACAGTATTGTCCTGTCATCCTGCCGGCCTCCTCACAGAGTCAGAATCCCAAGTATTGTGCTTGCCTGTGTGCGCTGCTGACTCCGGCATGCTCGGTAGCCACTCATTCTGTGGTAATGAGGGTGCCTCAATTGTCCTGGTTCTTAGGGGTCTTGAGCATCTCAGCTTTCAAAGGCTCTGCCTGTGACTCCTTCCCTCCAAGCGCAGTCTTTAACCTCTTGTCTATCTTAACCTTTCCCCAACCCCTCACTAAGGTTGCTCCCTGCAGTCCCTGACAAAGCCTGAGAAGATGACTCATTACTTACTGTGTCTTTCCCTTTCTCTCTGTGGCCCTTTGCTCTTGATCATTAGTTTGTGGACAAAATTTTTAAAAGGTAGAAAGGTGGGATGATATTTCTTTCTGGTATTTCTTTCCAAATCAGAGTCATTCATACATTAACTTACGTATTCGTTCAAATATTTATTTAGTGTGGAACTTGTGCCAGGCACTGTGCTAGGCACAGGGCAATAAACCAAATAGAAATTCCTTCCCTTGTTTTGCTTACATTGTAGTCTGAGAGATAACAAGAAATATGATAAATAAATAAAATATATAGTTTGTTAAATGGCAATAAATTTTACAGAGAAAATACAGTGAGGTATATGGGGAGTGCTGAGGGAGGCTGGTGATTTTAAATGCAGGGGCAAGTAGAGGCTTCCCCGGGATGATAACATTTAATTATTCATGGGTAGAGCATTAATTTCAAAGGAATAGCAGGTGTAGATGCCCGCAGAACAGGCTGTGTGGAGACATGAAGGGCTTCACGTGGGTACTTTCCATTTTCAATACCCAAGATCAATATTTGAAGGAAGATATCTGAAAAGCAGTTGGGCCTATGCATTTGGAATTTAGGGGTGAGTTCTAGGCCACGAAATTGATTGGGAATGAGTGTAGCTAGAAAAGAGAGAGATCCTGGGCCCTCCAACATTCAGGAGTGAGGAAATAGCTAAGAACCAGCAAAGGAGATTGAGGAAAAAGTGGCAAAGTGAAGAAGGAGAAAAACCAGAATCCAAGAGAAGAAAGTGTTTCAAGGAGGGAGGGAGTGATGAATTGTGTCAAATATTATTGTGAGGTAACAGAAGGACCAAAAGTTAACTGTGGGATTTTTAGCAAGCTGTAAGTAGTTGGTGACCTCAAAAGCTCAGTCTTGGTAGAAAGATGACAGCGATTCACTGTTCCTGCCCTTAAAACCTGTTACTCAACTTCTAAGAAAAATAGATGTTTTCACGCTACCCCCGGTGGTGGTACAAAACAATCCCATGTTGGGCTCTCTTAATGTTCAACCTACTTTTTATTGCACTGAAGACAGATAAAGGCCTTGCAAAAAAAAAACTAAACCTAACCTTAGCATATGCTCAGTTTTCTAATGTATACAATTATTTATAAACACTTAAAATAATGCTCTTTTCCCTCACATTCATTACTTTTCTTAGATTTTGGAAAATAAATGAAAATCGAATTACTTTAAAATATCATGAACAGGGCTGGATGCAGTGGCTTATGCCTGTAATCCCAGCACTTCGGGAGGCCAGGAGTTGAGGTCAGGAGTTTGAGGCCAGCCTGGCCAACACGATGAAACCCCATCTCTACTAAAAATACAAAAATTAGCCTGGTGTGGTGGCAGGTGCCTGTAATCCCAGCTGCTGGGGAGGCTGAGGCAGGAGAATCGCTTGAACTTGGGAGGCAAAGGTTGCAGTAAGCGAGATCGTACCACCGCACTCCAGCCTGAGTGATAGAGTCAGTCTCAAAACAAAAACAAAAGCAAAAACAAAATAGCATGAATAGAGCGACATGCTTCCATTTTGCTGAGGCAAACATCTAGGTTACAAAGTGTTTTTCTTGTTGCAGAAATTTTTATTGTCAGGATTCTCTATGATCTTTTTTGAATAAATAGATCGAGTTTTTTACATAATGCCACTGATCAGATGTGCTGCTTCTCGCTTCATTATCTTTATTTCCTCCAAAGCATAGAAAGAAAGGTTAATGTAAAAACTGATTGTCTACACCCATTAGAATAGTTGTGAAACTATTAGAATAAATGTGGAACAGTCAGAGTTCTCCTACATTACCTGTAGGAATGTAATTGCTACAGCCACTTTAGAAAACAATTGTTCAAAAGTTAAATATAACCCTACTCCATGACCCAGGCATCCCTTTCCTGGGTATTTGCTCAAAAAAGGTAAAAGCATATGGTCACCCAAAGACTTATGAACGTAGAAATGTTTATAGAAACCTTATTCAGAATGGCCCTAATGGAAATCCCCCAAAATGCTCATCAAAAGGAGAATGAGTGAACAAAGTATGGTGCATTCATCTAATGGAATCCTACTCAGCAATAAAGAGGAGAGAACTACTGATACACACAACAACTTGAGTGAATCTCAAAACTATTATGCCTAGAGGAAGAAGCCCCCAAGCACAAAAGGAGTGAGAGGGAATGAGTTGGGCATGGAAATACCTATCCCTGGACTGGGATGGAGGTCTCAAGGATGTGGATACATTTGTCAAACCTCATTGAGCTGACTCTTAAATAGATGAATTTATTTTATGGACATTATACTTCAGTAAAGCTAGAAAAACACATTAAAGAAAAAGTGAGAACCTGCTTCCGTTGAGGCACAGTCACATCACCTGTGTTTTATGTTTTAGGGTCAGTCCCCGGAAGCATTTTAATTCTCGGTGAACGGTCATTATAATAACTTGTTTTTATTTGATAGAAGGAAGTGATAAGGCACTCTTTTATTTCTTTTGTTTGCCCTGTGAATAGTACAGAAGCCAGTTAATTGGTTGATTGAATTCTATGAGAAAAGTGAAATGCGGTGTCACTGTACTTGAACCAGACAGCGGGGCGTATAGACAGATGGCCACAGTCTCCATATTCACTTCTTCCTGGAATCTTTCATATTTTGGCAGCAATTATAATTATTTGCAAGAAATGCCACAAAATGTCAAATTCTGAGAAAACAAAGAAGGTTTTGTTCCTTTGCTTTCTTTAGTGCTAATAACTTCAGTCCTCACAGACTCAGCAGAAGAGGGGCTCGTGGAGTGCATTAGGAATAATGAGCTTTGACTAGGGGTAAACATGGTCATCAGCAGCCCTCGAGAAAGCTCTGCCCGGGGTTCATGTGGTGAAGGGGGGTCATTAATTGTCTTACATTCTCAAAGACTTTTTAAAAACTCATTATTGGTTATGTATACCACTTTTAGTTACACATATGCTATGAATATATATATATATATTTTAAAATCCAGGCTACCTTAAACCTCTTTGTTACAGCTGCTAAATAAGTGATTTAAACTAGGTTTTTGATCTTGCTGTTCTTCCGTTCAAAAGTCCCTCTTCCTCTGACTCCCTCATATTCTACCCTATTGTGAAATCTACCATAAGTAAATTTACAAATATACTTCTGTTACACACAAGTTTTATTTTAAACTTTATGATATTCTTTGTCTAAATGCACATGACCCCTAAAGTTGATACTATTATTTTGTCAGATAATTATATTTGGTGACAATTCTTATGTTACGTTGATTTGGACTTATAAAACAATGTAATAGTTTATGTTTAATAATACAATACCATTTGTTTATTTTATTGTTAATAATACAATACAGTTTGTTTCTTTGAACAAACATTTCTCTTTGGGGGCAAAGACCGTGCTAAAAACTTTTAAATATTTTTCTACAATGGAAAAATACAGGAGCTTAGTATAAATAGATCAAGTGTTGCTCAAGATATACTTAATAAGTGTTTTTGAAGTATTTTCAGTCTTTATCATCACCAACAACATAATCAAGTAAATTATTATTTGCTACAGAACTTTGACTTTTTCTCTTCCATTTAATTTCATTTGATTTTTAAAAGTTCCATTTCTTGGCCAGGTACAGGGGCTTGCACCTATAATCCCAACACTTTGGGAGGCCGAGGTAGGTGAATCACTTGAGGTCAGGAGTTCAAGACCAGACTGTCCAACATGGTGAAACCACATCTCTACTAAAAATACAAAAATTAGCTGGACGTGGTGGCAAGCGCCTGTAATCCCAGCTACTTGGGAGGCTGACGCATGAGAATCGCTTGAATCAGGGAGGTGGAGATTGCCTCGAGATAGTGCCACTGCACTCCAGCGTGGGTAACAGGGTGAGACTCTGTCTCAAAAAAATAAAAGTTCCATTTCTTACTCAAAGTGAAAAGCCTTTCAAAATGTTTTGTTTTTAAAAAATTTAAAAAGTTGTCATGTACTTAAAATTATGTATTATAAATGACATAGTGTACCTTTACATGTAAGAGAAATGTCTAACTTTCTGATATGTGGTTTACTTAGCCTTTTAAAAAGTTTACATTGGTTTTTAGATATCAACGAATGCTTGGAGGACAAGAGTGTTTGCCAAAGAGGAGACTGCATTAATACTGCGGGGTCCTATGATTGTACCTGTCCGGATGGATTCCAGCTAGACGACAATAAAGCATGTCAAGGTATTTCTCACTCTCTTTTTGTCCCCAGTCATTATTTACATAATTCTTCAATTCTGCCATGCTTCCTGACAATAGCCTGTGGTTTCGCCATGTGATTTATATGTAAATAATCTGTGTTAATTTTTGTTATTAAAATACCTGTCTCTGATCTGCATCAAGTGCAGGAGGGTGTTGCTTTGTCCAGCGTGGTGTCAACTGAAACTCACACAGGTCAGAGCCATGTCCTCACTCTGAGTACTTTCATGCTGAGATCACCTGTACTTTGCTGTTCCTTCTGTACCGTAACCTTGGTACTGGATTCAAAATTATCTTACAGCTTTTTTATGTCTTTTATGGGCATATTTTGTCTCATAGGTGATATTGAACTTGAGGACTCTCTGTTTTTATCCAGTACCCACATTGCTTTTTTTGTTTTTGTTTGTTTGTTTTTTGAAATGGAGTTTTGCTCTGTCACCCAGGCTGGAGTACAATGGCTTAGTCTCAGCTCACTGCAGCCTTCACCTCCCAGGTTCAAGTGATTCTCCTGCCTCAGCCTCCCAAGTATCTGCGATTACAGGCACACACCACCACGCCCAGTTAATTTTTGTATTTTTAGTAAAGACGGGGTTTCACCATCTTGGCCAGGCTGGTCTAGAACTCCTGACCTTGTGATCCACCCGCTTTGGCCTCCCAATGTGCTGGGATTACAGGTGAGCCACTGTGCCTGTCTCACCATTGCTTTTTCTCTTCCTAAGGAGCCTCACTTTGGTCAAAATCATGAAGAAGGGGATTTTATATTTTTTCAAAGTGCTGTCATGTTTAATCTTCCAAACAGTACAGTAGATGCAGGGTACTAATAAAAACACAGCAACACAACACAGCTTCTAATAAGAATAATCACAGCAGCTTTAACTGAGTTTCTTCATTGTGCTGAGTACTGCAGGTATCTTGGTATCTCTTTGAATTCTTACAGCAACTTCAGAGGTAGCTTTTCTTGTATTCGTTTTGTGCATGAGTAACTGAGGCTCCAATAAGTTAATGAGTATGCTGCCCTCTAATGAATAGTAAAGTTGATGAACTCAAGGTCTTTTCCCACTGCTCTTCTCTTCATTGCCATACAACTTAATTGTTACATTTATAGCCAAAAGAAAGAAGACAGTGAAATTAAGCAGCCCATTGAGTCATTTTGACACCATGGCTAAAAAAATTAAATTCTCTAGATTCTGTATCCCAAAATTGACTTGCCCTAAAAGCCTTCCTATATTTATTAGTGTTAGTAAACCCATACCTATATTTTCCCACTGAAAATTCACACTTATATTTATGTTTAAATATATTTATTTCTGATACCTGACAAATACTATTTTTTCTTATCGTTTCTCTACCATTATGGGACTGTTTAGTGTATCCCAAAGCACAAATAAATTTAAAAAATTGTTGGAGTTACTTTTTACCCACTATTACTGAATATGTATGACTTTTTAAAAATTCTAGAATGCCATAAATTATATCTCCTCTCACATGTGCCAAATAACAATATTCTTTAGGAGAAGATGATGTCTACTCCCTAAGTTATGGCACTGGAATTATATTATACATCTATATTACCAGTCACACCCACCTGTGTGTCAGAGATAGGAAAAACATAAACCTTTGAACACAAGGTTTTTAAAAAATAATTCCTTTGCTGATTCCAAGATTTAAACATACACCTTCCTGCACTCGATGTGAACCCAAGACAGATATTTTAAAAATTGCAAGATTTCTCATTTGAGATCATGTATTCATTCACCATCCTGATGCAATAAGGTGAAATTCAGTTTTTTTAATGCAGAAATTAAATGTGCTTAGATTTAATGCAATAGAGAAGGAGCATTTGAATTATAAATATGTATGAGAATATTTCCATTTTGGAACTATTACCTTTTAACAAAATGAATCTTGATTTATATGAAAATACCAAGACACACACACACACACACACGGAAAAGACCAAACCCTGAATCTTATTTTTATTATAGACTTTTTGGCTTAAAAGTATATTTTCTAATTCTTCTCATCACGATTTCTTTTGGCCAAATACAGGCAAAACCAAATCTTAATATAAATGGACCGAGATTTCATATTGCATAAATTTAACTTCTAGAGTTAAATCACACAGAACTAATTTAGTTATCTGATTCATTAATTGCACTATTCTATTCTCTCAATATATTAAATGTGTGTCTGTGGTTTGATATCACCTCTCAAATATGTGATTACTTCAAACATATGGGGTTTTGTTGACTCGATAATTATTAAATTGACTTCATTCTCTGTCACATTTATTCCTCTTTTCCAGAATAAGTTACTATGTCTGAAAAATGTAAATCTAAATAAATGAGAAGCATTTCTGAAGTAGGTCTTAGTACTGTTTAAAGAATAGTGTCTGTGAATCTCTTTTATTACCCACTACCTCCTGTTAGAAGCTGTATATGATGGCATATATACTCACGTCGTTTTGAATTATCTCTTTTCACTCTGTCACTAGAGGCAGTTTTGTGATCTTTCACTCTGCCTGAAGTTAGTAGCCTACTTTTCTCTAATCCCTCGATCATGTCAGCATTCTGTAGAGAGGTGTAGATTTCAGAGTTTGTTTAAAATCTGAAAATATAATTGATGGCAATGCTAATAACCATGGACATGTTTGAATAACAGTGTGTGATAAACTTTAAACCTTACCTAATGTTCTGAAAATACTTCGATATTCAGTAGAGCATTTTCAGTTGGAAGCGTGTTTAAGATTTTCTTTCCCACACAAAACTTATGATCATATACAGACAATATGGAAAGTCCATGTAAATAGTCTCTTTAGAAATGTGGCAGGATACATTTGAGATTCAAAATGCAGTTCAGTTTCATGTTTTGATTTACGCATGCCAAATTATGAATTTCTGTGGAATCGCGGACCCATGAAAGAAACCCAACTTAAATATAGTCTGGCTTTCAGCTCGAAGTTACTAGCAGCATAGTTTAGAAATGCCTCAATAAGTACAATCCAAATTGAATGCATATGTTTCCCTAGTTCCAAATATTCATGTTGTTCTTTCTTAGCAGTTTCCTGGAAAAAAAAAAAAGTCTAGGAATTCATCTTCAGTTCCTGTCATCAAACTTTTTAGACAATTATTTGTTAATCAGTGACTTTATTGATGCAGAAACTTTGTGCACATTATTCCCTAGGCAAAATTACAAAGCATGCATTTAAAGGACCACACTGAGGCATGGGATAAAATAGGAAGGGTAAGAAGAGAGGTGTCATGTAGCTGCTAGGGCTTAATAAGATGGATATAGGTCCTAGGCTTGATCCCCAGACCCATGTAACTTCTTACCACCTTCTTCCTCAGATAGTGGTTTATTGGGCAGCAGGTTAGAAATAAAGAATGGATCTGAGGACTATAAGGAGGTCAAAATTCAAAAAAGATGGCCAATCTAAGGTAGTATCAATAGGTAGAAAACAGACAATATCAAAGATTTTATAAAAAGAATTTCACAGAGTAAAATCATGTTGATAAATATGTAAGTAGAAAATGATTCATTGACCTTCCCTGAAATATCTAAAAATTAGTGACAGTAACAAGGATAGGAGAATTGTTAAGAAAGTAGGAGTAATTCCTGCTTGGTTTCTTATTTTGATTCAGCAATGGGCAGGCCAAATAATCTGAATTATGTGGCAGATAGAAGGGTAAAGAGTTCAGGATTAGTAAAGGAAGATGGTTAAATCAATAATTGTTAGAATTTCTGTTGCACAGGAAGATCAGCCAGTCAACAAGAAGAGCCTCAGGAGAGTCTGGCTGTAGGGAAAGAGATGACTTTAATGAGGACCACTGGGTGAGTGGCAAAGCATGTTCTAGCAGCCAATAGGAAGAACATATAATCTGTACCTTTTCCCTGTTCTTATTAAGCTTTGCAGTATTCATATGAGTTCTTGTATGGAAGAACTCTTTTGTAACAGATAAAAGGAGGGCCTAGGAGATTTCAGGAAGATAAGAAAAGGACTTTAGTAGAGCTATGCCACTTGAATGCTGCTGCTAAGGACATGTCATCATTTTTATGATCCCAATTAACTAAAAGAACCTTCACCAGTCACTATTCAGTTAGTAGAGAAGGAAAATAACTGAGAAATTCTGTAGTGGACAAACATTCATATGACCCTGTCAATGTACTCAATAGGCGTCAGGAACTCAGAGCTTTTCAACTGAGATCACTTCTCAGGGAGCCGTCAGTGTTGTGATGGACACAGCTGAGTAAGCCAACAATTAGGCAGTTGCGTGTATCAGAACCATTGTGAATAGGTGAACCTTTCTCTGGGTGCCTTATGTTGTCATCTTGGGCACTGTTAGCCAATATAATTAGAACTGGTTTCAAAGACCATTTTCCTTATAGTAAACAGTCCATGTGTTATCAGTGTTTGGAAGTACCCCATGACTCTGGCCATGGGGAGCACAATTACTCACACTGAGGACAAGCTGAGCATAAATTGGACCACACGAGTTCATGGCATGATCTGTTCGTGAGCCTTCATAATAGTAGTTACTGCTTGTTGACCCTTTGTTGTGTGGTAGGCACTGCATTAAGCTCTCATTCGCTGATTTCATCAGTGGAAAGCCATGCAAATATGAATTTCAATGGTCTAAAAGACCTTCTTGGCCAGGCATGGTGGCTCACCTCTGTAATTGCAGCACTTTGGAAGGCCAAGGAGGATCACTTGAGGTCAGGAGTTCAAGACCAGCCTAGGCATCATAGTGAGATCCCATCTCTGCAAAAAATTTTAAAAATTAGCCAGGCATGGGACCAATACCTTAGTCCCAGCTACTTGAGAAGCTGAGGAAAGAGGATTACTTGTGCCCAGAAGTTTGAGACTGCTGTGAGCTGGGATCATGTGCTGCACTGCAGCCTGCGCAACAGTGAGATCCTGTCTCTAAAATAAATAAATAGGCCTTCTTTTACTTGTATTTTATTTCTATTACCCATTTCCAATGAGTTATAGGTTGGAATCTATTTCATTTATATATTCAGCAGACATTTGCGAAGTACCATTTATGAGCCAAATACTGTAAATAAGACATGTCTAGCCTTGCCCTTAAGAAGTCTGCATCCTAGGAATGGATAGGCAGGAACGTAGCAAGGTACTACACACTCAACAGCTGTGTGCATGGCAGTGGGAGAGGACAAAGGAAGACGCAGCATTCTCACCAATGGAGAGCATCCCTCAGAGTTATGGAGTATTCCTTAAGCCCCTGTATGTCTAAGATAAGGGTAGCTTTGGGTTGAACCTATGAAGTTGCTTTTTTTGCAGGTCAAAAATGGTCAAACATTGGCTGTTTCCTTGGTCAACCTAAATAGTTTCTCTCTGATAATTCAGCTTGTCCTGTGGTCTATGGACAAATGGTATAGTTGGGCCACTAAATAAATGTCCAGCCATGTCATAATAAATTTCTTTATGATCTGTTTGATAGAGGTATATGAAAATAAAACCAATTTTTTTCAAGTTTTTAAGACTCTCTTTTAAATTACAGATATTAATGAATGCGAACATCCAGGGCTCTGTGGTCCTCAAGGGGAGTGCCTCAACACAGAAGGCTCTTTTCACTGTGTCTGCCAGCAGGGTTTCTCAATCTCTGCAGATGGCCGTACATGTGAAGGTAAGAGAAACCATACGAAATCATATTGTTGTGTGATAAAGGAGAGATTGCTTTCACTTATAAAAAGACTTGAAGACACTAAGAGGTGCTCCATAATTCACAGCCTCAAAGCATGTATATGCATCAAAGTAACCCACACCCGAAAGCATAGCTCAGGGGTTGCTGGGATTTATAAATAAGATAACCTAAGGTTATGATGATAAAAACACTGACAAATGGCTCCACAACTGGTACTAAGTTAATGAGTCCATATGTGTAGCGACTGATAGGAGGCATGAGGGAGACAGGAAGGAAAACTCTGGCAACTTCCCTTTCACCCAGACTGTCCCTGCTTTGATTGTGCTTCATGTAGATTGTCTTGATCATTCTGTTTATAAAAAATGTCTTGGCCGGGTGCAGTGGCTCACACCTGTAATCCCAGCACTTCGGGAGACTGAGGCAGGCAGATCACGAGGTCAAGAGATTGAGACTATCCTGGTTAACATGGTGTGAAACCCCATCTCTACTAAAAAATACAAAAATCAGCTGGGTGTAGTGGCATGTGCCTATAGTCCCAGCTCCTCGGGAGGCTGAGGCAGGAGAATCACTTGAACCTGGGAAGCGGAGGTTGCAGTGAGCTCAGATCATGCCACTGCACTCCAGCCTGGCAACAGAGCAAGACTCCAATCAAAAAAAAAAAAAAAGAACTGTCTTATGGCCGGGAGTGGTGGCTCACGCCTTAAATCCCAGCACTTTGGGAAGCTGAGGCAGCAGGATAACTTGAGGCCAGGAGTTCGAGACCAGCCTGGCCAACATGATGAAACTGTCTCTACTAATATACAAAAATTAGCTGGGTGTGGTGGCAGGTGCCTGCAATTACTGCTACTCAGGAGGCTGAGGCAGGAGAATCACTGGAACCCAGGAGGCAGAGGTTGCAGTCCAGTCGCACCATTGCACTCCAATCTGGGCGACAAGAGCAAGACTCTGTTTCAAAAAAAAAAAAAAAAAAGTCTTGCTCGATTATTCTGTGTCACTGTGAATAGATCTTCTAGAATTCTTCCCCTAATATCCATATTTCCAAAGCAGTGTATTTATTTACTGTCTGTATTTATTATCTCCTAAAAGCTAATTAAGCTGTAAGATGTTAAGATAATGCTGTTGGCTTCCTACTTGAAACCTCTGTATGTTTGCAAGGATACAGCACTGGTTATTTTTATAAGATTTGTGTTCTTGATGACCTGTTACAGCTTGCTAAATGGAGGAATAATTTACTGAACCATTTTTAAAGTAAACTGAAAAGATTCCCATCATCATAATTTCAGTTGATCTCTTTTGAGGATCTAGTTATCGAAACTCAGCTATATTTTAAAGAAGTAAATTGCAAAAGTTTGTTCTGGGTCTAAGATAGTGCCCAGATTCTTTGCTCTAAAAAATAGTGCAACAGGAAGTATCTGCTCTCCTTGCTAGTACCACAATGGAACCAAGGCGAGTGCCAGCAACCAGGTTCATCTGAAACTAATTATTATATTGTGAGGAATAAACTGATCTTATAAAAAGCAGAAGGTTGTTGAAATTACCCTCCTGCTGAGCAGACAAAACATGGACGCCAGATTTGACTTGAATTGGGAGAGGGAGAGTTCAGGGTAACAGATTGAGGGGTTTGGAAGGGATAGGAAGTTGGGAAATGGAGGAAAGCATCATAACAATGTGGGCGATGAGAGATTTACAAGAAATCCATGCTTCAGTGGTTCCAATTTTATGTTAATTTTATATTTAGAACTTTGAGACCAGAGCTTTTAGAAAAGACACTCCGTGAATGCAGACATTCTTCTGCAGAGATTACAGTATTCCTCCACTTGAGGGATAGGGTGCAGGCCCATCCAAGTCACTGAGAAATAGATTTGCAGAATTCACAAGTTCCAAAAAGATACAGATTCGCTTTTTGCTTAGCTCTAAATCACGCCTGGTAAAGGCCACCACTTAAAAATGATCCCTGGTATAACTGCTGATGGTTGTGCCATGCAAAATTATATTCAGGAAAAAAAAAATGTAAGTGACCTAAAGTGCTCACTAGTCAAAACTGTTGTTCCGAAAGAATATACCAAATATAAATATGTTCACATTTATTTTGCCTTTTGTAGTTACTCGTTTTTATTGAATTCTGTGCTTTTTTAACACGGATTTCTGCAACTTTAGAGTTTCATAATCACTGTAATTTAGTTGCAGCTCTCATTTTGTTGGTCATTTACTTGGCAAAGACTTGAATTTAAAAATGTGATTTTAGAAAACTTGTATTGCTTTATAAATTACTGTACTCATTGAGCATACCCTTTTTGAGACTTGATCCATACTTCCTTGACTCCAGAAACTGGACAATTTTATTAGTAATGAAACCCAAGTTAGAATATTATGTTGGTATTATACATGGTAGTATAACTAGAAATCTCCATAATTATTATGCATATTATTCTCTTTCTGAAATAAGTTCTGCATGGATTTTATTTTTTATGGGCTTAATCCAATATTCTAAATTGGTGCAAAGTTTCCTTTGTTAGACTTAGTCTGAAACTTATGGCAGTCATGCTATGTCCTGATTCTACCTCTGGCTGTGCTGCAGGGCAAAGCCAGCTCATATGATCAGGATTCAGCAGTCAGGCTGATATATTACTGAAATTTAGCAATGGAGCAGTGTTGCATAGTACTTGAATTAACACTGAGAAGTGGCTGGCACTCTCATGCCCATTTATTGACTTCCTTCTGAGCTCCTGTTTGAGGAGCTGAAGCTGTGTTGATGCCAGGAATGACCTGCCCTGCTCTAAGCGGGGCTACATAAGTCCCGCAAAGCTGAAGGAAGGAGGGCCCTTCCCTGATTTTCCATAACTTGGAGAATTGTCAGCATCTGGTCATAGTTAATGAACCACAATGAAGAGGCAAACTCTGTAAATGTGAATTGTCTTAAGTGTAGCATGACAGGTTCTATAGAAATACAAATGGCACCACTGGCTCTTTCCCTTCCCTTACATGTGTAGGATGAGTATTCCTAATCTGAAAATTCAAAATCTAAAGCACTCCAAATTCTAAAACTATGAGTGCAGATATGATGCTCAAAGGAAATGCTCATTGAGCATTTCAGATTTTAGATTTTTGGATTAGGGATGCTCAATGGGTAAGAATAATGCACACATTCCAAAATTACCACCACCCCCACCAGAAAAAAAAAATCCCAAATCTGAAATACTTCTAGCCCTAAGCATTTTGGATAAGGGATACTCAATCTGTATATGATACTCTGGGATACATACCTAGGGGAGGAAGGAGAAACACCGTGGTTCTCCCATGTAAGATAAAAGATGATGTAATTCGAAGTTCAAGTAAAGTGAGAAGTAGATGGTAGGTGAGCGGCTGTTTGTCATTTATTCATTCACATAACCAATATTAACTGAGTTCCTATCTGGTACCAGGCCCTCTTCTGAGGGCAAAACATACAGTTCTTGCCTACATGAAGCCTACTTTCCACTAGGGGAATTGGGGATAAATAAGCCAATAGTATGTATGGGATACATTAAGTGTTTATAACATAGCATAGTTACCCTTTATGGATATGAGTAAGTGCAGAATGTATCATGCCATATATAATATAATACACAGGTTACTTTTTTCAAATCCCAGACTTGGATGTCAGGAAATTGCAGGGGAGCAGGACCCTTTTGGTTGACTTCTTCTGCTGCATTTCCCTTTTCTCTCAGTTATAGTTCATCTCCTCTTCCCACCTTCTTTTCACGCTATAGCCAAAGCTTTTATCTTGTATATTAAAACAAAGGAAACGTTTTCTTTCACTTGGCTCATTGTTTTATGCTCCATTTGATCATATCCATTTGTTTAACAAAAAATCATAATTCCTTTGCCTTTTTACTTTTGCCCTTTTTTATTGTGTAATTTTAATTCATTTAAAAAATACTCATCATCAAGCCTGGGTGCCATAGCAAGACCCTGTCTCTACAAATTTTTTTTTTAAATTAGCTGGTGCCAGGCACGTTGGCTCATCCCTATAATCCCAGCACTTTGGGAGGCCGAAGCAGGTGGATCACCTGAGGTCAGGAGTTTGAGACCAGCCTGGCCAGCATGGTGAAACCTCATCTCTACTAAAAATACCAAAATTAGCTGGGCATGGTGGTGGGCGCCTGTATTCCTAGCTACTTGAGAGGCTGAGGCATGAGAATCACTTGAACCTAGGAGGCAGAGGTTGCAGTGAGTCAAGAGATCACACCACTACACTCCAGCCTGGGTCACAGAGTGAGACTTTGTCTCAAAA